>JAWQRO010000063.1:0-64830 GCA_033557835.1 Helochares maculicollis | reverse complement strand
CAAAATCAAATAATCAAAGCTTATTCTTAAACAATTATTGTCATAAACAATATAAAATATGAAGTTATCGTGATAAAACTAATCAGGCTATACAATAAATGGCAAAAGCATACGCTTTATCAACTAAACTATATTATATAACCAAAACCAAACTTATGTTATTTTAATTTAAACTTGAAATTAGCGATACTAGAATAGATTCAGTAGACAGGGATCTTCAGCTACGTTTGAATGTAACTTTAAAACGTAACAAAACCTTTGGTATAACGGATCAGAGTTGATAAAAGCGATTTATGTAAACAAAATGGAATTCACAGAGATGTCAATGTAATTTTAAATTTTCGAAATTTACATTTTCAACAATATTGAGAAATTCTATTTCACTTTTTTTATTAAAATATTTAGAAATAGGCTAAAAGTTTTAATTTTCAAATTGATGCTGCCGTTATTATATTTTGCGTAAAAGGTATTTTCATGGAAATGAGGATAGTATCAAATATTTTGCAATGGCTGGTATTTTGAAAGTAAATGAATATATTGATTGCTTTAATGTAAACAACGGCATGTTAATACGACTGGAAGGCTCACACGATAAGAATTCATTCGTTTTATTGTAAGCATAAATTTTACAAATTCGCATGATATAAACCACCATAAAAGAATACCAGTAAAAGTTCACGCCGTTCTACAAAAGCGACGTATGCCTTTGTGCAGCTGGAGCTTATATATCGCTAGCTTTACGGCATCTAAACAAAAATATAAAGCTTTCTGCATATTTAGAATTTTAAAATTCAAAATTTACGAACTGAGAACAACTCTACATCAACTCTGTTTTCGATACTTTGCCTATAGCTTTTTTCAATATTTTGTACTTAAAGTTGATTTACTAGATATTCACGGTTTTTGAGCAACTATTTTAGCGATATCCTAGTTTTACAACTACCGTAGTTCATTTCGTATCAGCAATTTTTCGTAGCGCTTAAATCAAAACATTGATTGAGCATACAGGCTCAAATTTGTGTTCTTTTTGTCTGCTTCTCTGCAACTCGAAGACGTCGAGCAAACTGTACTAGTTTTTGTTAAAGTCTTGTAACGATAAATAAATTTTGTGAGACTTGTGTTGTGAACAACAAAGAATAAATGAAAAGTTATGCTTATTGTTGAGCATTGACAATAATAGCTGTGTGGTATAATCTTCCCCTTCACAAAGCATTCGTAAAATTAAAGTCATTGCCCATTTCCAGTTATGTGGTTCGAATATTCACTAGATACGCTTCTAAACTATAGTTGTATTAGAAACGTGTAGGGATCTAGGGAGATAGAACGTGCACAATCTGAGCGTTGTTATGTGTACAAAACATGTTGTTGTTGTAGATGTTTATAGGAGTACAATTAAATATCCAGGCTGTATTGAATGTGCTTCATCAGGAAATACAATACTTATTATCCAAATATCTTGAATACATTCAGTAAGCAAAAATTCCCCCAATAGCTATTTAAATTACAGTAAATAGAATAAATAAAACGCATAAAATATATTAAGGAAGAAATAATTTGCTAAAATCTTCTCATTGCATCAGAATATTTCTACAATTTTACTCAAAAATTTGAAACAATATAATTTTGCTCGCCTTTTTTACAACATACGTAAGAATAATTACGCAATCCTTTTAAATTACAATGTCAAATTAACAACAGACAAAATAAATCCTTTGTTGCATGATTTAAATATAAATTGAACCAGCCCAGCGAAGCAAATTGTCAATTAAGAATGCGAATCCTTTATTCTCATGGGCCACAAATTCGACACTGATAAAAAGTTATACTTTATTGGAAACTGACGGTCTATTAGTTTGAGCGACAGTTTCATACATGCTCATCCTGTGAAAATCAATAATATCGTTCCGTCCTTTGGAATGCAATTCGCTATGATACAAAGATTTCCTGGATTTTTCAAATAGCCCTTTCTATTCGCTTCGAGTATACGAAGTTTAATTTATACGAGCATTTACAGAATCAACAGTTGAAAAGTACAGTTTAACTACCATGAGAACTAGATTGTTCGTCCACTATAGGAAATGCACTTTTAGTCCGAATATATTCCAGAATCTGCTTTTGCAGGGTTCGTGATGCATAAAAAGTAAGGTACGCCAAAATAATCACGCTTAAAATTTGCAGTCAGTTCATTTAGCACATATTGTTTGCGGGTCTTGTTGAAAGAACCGTGCTTAATTCACACAATGCTTTGCTAATGTACGATTCCAAACTAAGCCCGCATTAATGTTATTACGCGCCAGGATTTAGATAACATTACACAGATATAACCATGAGCTAGTTGAATTCTGCCACAGTCTGTGATTCTGCTTACAACACTGTGCACATGAGAAAGTGTTTAAAATGAACCCATACTAAAATAAATTTCATCCCGGAATATGGGATATTCTTAGAATTAAATGGCTTAAAAGTTAAAATATCAAATAATAAACTTTAATTCAGTTTACACAACTTTGCCTGACTTGGTTTGTGTTTCCCAGCTACTAAATACGAATCGTGGAAACGCCCTACTTTACGACTGAATACGTCTATAAAATTTAGATGTAATCTGCATTTTCACTCTTATTTACAAAAATAACATTGCCCTTTTTTAATTACAGACGTATTACTGAGTTAAAAACGCTTTTATTACGCCCACTAAGAATAAAATTTATAATGAAAATAATCAGAGTTCACTGACCATAAAGCTTAGGTCGAATGCAAGAAAATAAAATTTAAATTATACGCAATATTTATTAAGATTAATTATACATATTATTGCGCTACATGGATCAATTACTACTGCTCATTTTGATCTATATAATCGCGTTTTATTCAACTATTTAATGGATGATTAATGCGATTGCTATTTTTATGTAGGATTAATTAATGCATGTACATTACAACAAGCTATACAAGTACAACCTTTGATATTTCATACTTGACTTAGATAAAAATGTTATAATTTACTAAAAACTATATTCATATATATATGATTGGCTTAGAAAACTTAATTTTTCCGGTATGTCGCAATAAAAAACTTCAGTCGTCATTTTATCTTAAAAACTCTAATATTCTTTTGTATTTTAAAGTTAAAACAGAATGGTATAGGTCGAAACAAAATTAACACTTACAGGCGAAACAAATGATACAAGGAACTGTAATGTCTAGGTTTCCACGCTAGAAAGATACAACAAAATGGTGACGGATGGATAAATTCGATTAAAAACATATTATTGTAGGAAACGTATCTAAGCTATTTAATTAAAAGGCCCATTAAGGCCTAGCTAAGCCCGCTGGAGAAGTACGTGACAATCAAAATAAATTACCTGTAAAGGTGCTACAGCCTCCACCTCCCCTAATTATCCTCTAAACGTGAATGAAAGTGACTTAGTGGGATTACTTAGTTACTTTGTGTTTAAAATTTCAAAAGCGAGTTGAAGGAAAAGGCAAAAAGTTTTTCTAACAGCACGGTTTTATTTGAAAAGTAGTCCGTAATTCATCTCTAAAACAGAGGAAATGGATTAAAAGCACTCAAAAACGAAAAGAAATGTAATTTTACCGTTATTTCAAGAAAAAGAAAGATGTACTCTGGACTTTAACCACTATATCATTTCGCTCAGGCACACTCCAATCATCTAATAAATGTTTGTTTTTCTTATTTTAGGTAGTAAGAATGTTCATCTTTATAGTATTTGTTTTTGGACTGTGCTGGCTCCCTTATCATGGGTACTTCATATACACCCACTACGATAGGAATGTTTTGTACAGCAAATATGTTCAGCATGTTTACTTAGGCTTCTATTGGTTTGCTATGGCAAATGCCATGGTGAACCCTCTTATTTATTATTGGATGAACGCAAGGTAAGGCAATATTTGTTAGTAATATTGTGATAGCAAATACATAAATCGCAAAAATCGGAGTTTCGACAATTTTTAGGTAGCATGAATGAAATCGTGCGCAAAGTGTACACTTTGCGATATATATCATTATATCGTAAGGTTAAATGTTCCCGTTTATTTAGGGTAGGGATTATTTTAGTATTTTACGTCAGAAAATTGCGCTGTTGTGTAGACTTTAACATTTTCCCCAAAATATTGCTGCATAATACATCTAACTGGTTTTGAAAAAGACCAAATTTTGTAGGAAAAGCAATAATAGTAGGATTTTTAGGTTAAAGATTAAATTTCAAAAATTTAAAGGTTAACTTATATACTCAATATTATATACACAGACTGGAATTTTTCTTTCTATCGTGAAATATCAACAACGCGATGTTTAAAATTTGCTTTAAGTAAATGTAATTTGATGAAAAGTGACCCATTTCTTCATTAATAATGTTAATTCATAATTCATTTTCGTGTAGGTAATCTTTTATGGTCGACATTTCAAACTATGCGCTAATACAACGATTATATTTAAAAACCAATATGGAAAATAACATTATACTCTATTCCCAACAATTAAGATTTGGATTTTTTCTAAAATCGCTTCATTCTTGAGTGCAACAGATGTATCTTGCTTCCTGTGTACGAAAAGTTGTTTTAAATAAAATATTGAACTCCCGAGTATCCGCTACAGACTGCTGGAAAACTTTTGTAATATATCTCTGATTTGAAACCCAATAGAGTTAAGAAACAATAACTAAGTAATTTTCTTATTAAAGAGAATATTGAAAAAACAACTTAAAACAACGATATTATACAATTTGATTGAGTTAATTTCCAGTACAAAATTAAGATAAACACAAGTTGAATTCTACAAATTTAGACTTATATTCTACTCGCGGAAAAGAATGATAAATTGGATCTCTAGAGTATAAAGAAGTACATTATAAATTACAGTAACTGGAATTGAAAATGTTTCTCCGTTTTTTATATTGGGCGCAGAAAAATGTAATCGAATAAAAAGAATTTATAAGATTTCATCCTACAAATCCTTGTCTAATTCCAACTGACACTCTTTTCAAAAAACTTTTTTTACCGAACTTCTTCCTAATGACCTGCTTACAAAAAAATTGAATAAATTTCACTTTCAATTTCACTGCAATTTTGAAATTAAATAATTAAATCGAATTGCCGTTCCGCAGATTCAGGACCTACTTCAAAACTGCCATTTGCTGCTGGAAATATGTGTTCAGGAGAAGGTCCCATAAAGAAGGAGCGGAAACTCCTCCATTTATTGGACACAATACGCATTCTTATTCAAAATCAGGTGAGCAATTCCATTTCTTATCACAATTTCAATTACAGAAAATTGTAAAGGAAGGCGATTTAATCAGTTTATTTCAGTATTTGGGACATCTTAACACGCATGCACTATACAAATTGTATTTAAAGAAAAATCTATAATGTTATATGTGTAATAATTCATCTGCAGATATGTCTTTGCACCAACTATCGCGCTTATATATTTTATAAATCTGGATTGTTTAATATTTTTTGCTATTAAAACTGTATACAAAGTATGCAAATTTAGTGAACATAGTATCAATGACAAATAATATTGAGGTATTATAATTAAGGCCCTTCAATTAATATCTATAAAAAAGTGTTTCGCCAATAACTTTACGAAATGAATCTACTTCAAAATTTTAAAATTTTTCAACAATATAGAATATCATTTTAATAGAAATAATTGAAATCATTTACTACGGGATATCCTAAATAAATAAAAATAAATATAATAGATAAAGATATGTATTATATAATAAAGAGCAAAGTATGCTAAAGCCATTATTGGTACTGGGTTTTAATCTTCTTGAAGCAGTTAATTAACGCAACAAAATAACGTTCCTCCGCGCCCAATTCTCTTGGATGTATGTGCACATTTAGGAAACGCAAGGGCGAGTATGATTGGCTAAATAATTTATACTGGCAAGGGGGAGGCAAAATATTATTCCACAAAAAGATAATAAATCTCTAAGTAAGCTCCCATCTTCACCGACTCTTTCGCTGTTCACATTTCATTATAGTTTATTGCTCAAACACTCGGAATACTTCTATTAATCTGAGAATATTATGCCACCCTGCACATATCTAAAGTATAAATTATTTTATTTTCCTTTCTTTTTAGGTCACACGCAGGAAACTATAGTTACCTACGCTACTTCAAGGTGCAAAAGGAAAATTATTTTTTATGACAGTAGGTATTACAGTGTACATATTATTCCGAATAAAAAATAATGTTCCTAATAAGATAATTATTATTGATTGTTGGAACCATAAGGAAAAAACTACAAATATAAATGAATTAAAATAGAAAAATATTGACTTTTTTCATTTATTATAGTAATATATCTAAATATTCTTTAATGCATAGGCAATGACATGCCAATTTTTAGAAGTAGATAATTGCTATTATTAAATTGAGTTTTATTGATGACACTACAATATTCTAAATTTAGGAAGCCTAAGGACCATTAAAAATCAAAACCATCTATATATTTTTTGCAATTTTTAAATGCGATTTTTAACAAAATAGCTATCTTTATGCTTGTCCTTAACAAAAGCTAACTTGTTTATTGATTTAAGCTTTTTACCTAATATAACCTCATCTGCGTATGAACAAGTATTATTTATAAAATATGTTCAATCGCCCACCACATAATCCAACGGTGATTGTAAGTTATACTTAAACAAAGTATCTTGTTAATAATAGATATATTACCCACTCTTACCACACAATAATGATATCTTTGACAGGCTTATTTTCTTTGCTATTTATATGGAGGAAAATCGTTGGCTTCTAATGATTATGTGTGCAAGAACTTAGAAAGTGTATTTCATAAAATATAACGATGTATAATACATAACCGGTACCCATTTTGGCTTAGCATGCTTTAAATAGGCAAGCTAAAATGTGACCAATCGAATATTTCAGTTTCTTGATACAGGTATCGAAGAAAATTACAAGCAACCCGTTTATCAAGCAACAAACCATCGATGCGACAGGGCGGTGTCTACAATGATACCCCATTCGACAATAACGCGACTACCCCTAGAACTCAGCCCTCCAGCCTTCAGCAAGGATCAGGAAAAGCTGGAGGATTACAGCAAGAAGTGGATCAACGGTTCGTTTAAACAAAGCTCTGTCATTACTACCGTTAATCTGTAAATAATAAAGACTTGTCCATTTCATGTTGTCACATTGGAAAGCTTTAAAATATTTCTGTGAAGTTTTAAGATTTTTTTTGAATAATGTTCGCGTTGCTCTAAATATTTGTTAATTTTTCTATTTTCTAAAGTTCCTTGGATACGTGAACTATTCAAAAAATTCTAAACTTATGCAGACGTACAAAAATTGCCAAATTATCATAGTCTTTAAGGCAAATTGAATATTAACTATCTATTTTGATGCTTTCCTGTTAATTATTGAACAAAATGTTTATATTTGTACAAAAAAAATTCTATCATAGCATCTATAATGAATTGTCGATACTGTATGAATTCATGATAATAGCTCCTTATCATAGATATATTTATACCAGTTATGTCTATATAATTATTATATACCTTAGTTTTTCTGTAGTTTTTGTTTGTTCTAAACAAAGCCATACATATCGATAATTTGTATCATTAAACATATGCCTATATTTTTATATAAGTTGCTGTAATTACGCTTAGCTTCCATTAAAAAACTGTTGCTGTTATATAAGTTTTGGTTGTGTTTGAAATGAAATCGAAGTGTCATGTGATATGTATTCTTTATATAAAGAAAAAAATATTTAAAAACAACATAATGACTGTTTTTTGTGATTTAATCCTGTATTATAATAAACTATTTATTTAAGATAATGAAAAGATTTTTTATTTGAACAGCTATCTTTACCCGCATTGATTTTTTCAAATTTTATTTGAGGCTTTAATGCTTTCTTCATAACTCATTTTACAATAGATTTTATTAATGAAATTCAGGTGTCATCTTTGCAATATTCACAACTTTTTCCGAGCTCAAATCAATATAAATCAAACTAACTCAATTTCTTTAAAACTACCAGGAGCGCAACTATAAAACATTTTCTCTGGTGGTAATACCAACCCAACTTTGGAATTATAGGTAAAGACTTCAGTTAGCGTGACCAAAATTTAAAAAAAAACTAAACTATTTATTTTTTTGATTTTCCCCACTCCTACAGGTATGTACATTTTATAACTTACAATCTATTTATAAAGTAGCAAATGCCAGTTGTAGCAATGGATCGGTAGAGCGAATTAGAAGAGTCGCCACTTAATATTCAATCCAGCTTCATTTTGTATAGAGAACTTATTTATTAGAATAGATGTGATATTTATATTTCAGAAGTACCTCGAATATATTTTCACTTAGATAATAATGAAACAAATCTAATGTTTCTTGATGAATCAATTTAACATTACGAAGCTTACTAATAATAGTTGCTAAAGAAAATAATTTAATTTTGAATTTGCAACCACTTAATTCTTAGTTGAATGCTTCAAGCCGAACTTTATTAAACAAATTTAGATGACGTACGAAAATTTAATTACAAAGTTTACCTGAGTAAAGAAGTGATATAACCAGCATTTTTAGTTTCTTCATTTAAAAAAAAGAATTTTTGCTGGAGCCAAAATTCTACAATTATCAATCATGAGAAAGAAGAAAACGCAAATAGTTTTATAAGCTAATCATTCAAACGCAATTGAAAAATTTTGTTCAGGACCCCCGTATACGGTTGCGCTTAACTAGGATGTTTCATAACTTAGCCATCGATGTATATACCTTAATATTTGTTGAATACATCATATGTAAAAACAATTAAATACAAAAGTATACTCTGTACTACTAACAAAATACTTTATTCGAGGATACGAGAACCCTTATAAAATCAAAAGTAAAAACTATTTCTGGCCATATTAAAATAGCATTAATCAATAGGTAGATAGATTAATAGCCTTAAATACTCATACAACTGAATATTTTAGAACACTATTTTTAATTTGGTATTATTATCCGAAGAATTACTTTAAATGTAATATGTAAATATTTATTATTTTTACCTAAGCTAATTATAAATTTTGTTGTCCTTGTATGTTTTGAAATTCTATTACAGAACGACAACTAGTATAAACTTATAATTACGGAATTCCATTAGAAAGAACTTACGTCATTATTCGTTATGTGATTTATTTAAAAATTAAGGAAAATAAAGCAAAGATAGGCCAGAGGTCAATATTGTATCGAATATATAAACGTTCAACTTGGCCATTAACCATTTAGTCTTTCAAACACTACTTATTTTGTTCCACTCCTGGCGTGCACTTTCATCGTGTATTGCAAAAATGAATCCTGAAAAGCTATTTTCTTTGCCTATACAAGACGTTCAGTTTGAGAAGACTTACGATCTTCTTGCCGAAGGCTTTAATCATTGGCTAAATATTCCAGAAAGCAAAAATGAAATCATTAAGAAAGCTATGGCAGTTGTATATGCACATGCTTTTACGTAAGTAAATATTTTTTATTTACTGAATTGAAAACTCGCTTTATAAAGCATCATTAATTTGATTCTTTTGCAGAATGGATGATGCATTGGATGACTCGTACCAAAGAGGTGGAGCTCCACCTACTTATCTGTTATATGGAAAAGAATTTTGCTACAATGCCTGCATTATTTCCTTCTCAGAAGTTGTTCGGATATGCTCACAATTAGGAAATGATGATTCCATTCTAGTATTTGTGGACAGATTAAGTCAAGGCTACACAGGACAAGGAATCGAAATTTATTATAGAGATCACAACAAAATTCTTAATCCGGAAGAATACAACAAAATTGTTTTTGACAGTAA
This sequence comes from Helochares maculicollis, assembly GCA_033557835.1. Taxonomy (NCBI): domain Eukaryota; kingdom Metazoa; phylum Arthropoda; class Insecta; order Coleoptera; family Hydrophilidae; genus Helochares; species Helochares maculicollis. The sequence continues at coordinate 54,993 of JAWQRO010000063.1, read as the reverse complement.
GTTATAAATCAGTTTTAAGCCAGAAAAAAGTCCCGCCACACAACCTTTATATGTAGGATCTTTCCGGATATAATTTTGTTAGGTGTAGTCATGAATTAGCAAGATTAAGTAGCTATTGTTAAAACTCTTTTTCAAAATAATAACTTCTAAAAACTTTACTAATTTATTCAATATATGAATAACATATATTATAAAAGTAATTGTACTTACCTAACAATTTTCACTGAGTTATTTTTCAGAAACGGGTTGTATATTTTCGATGCAAATGGAAATGATGCAACTTTTCAGCAAAAATAAAGTAGATCTCTCGAAATTTGTTTACTTATGGACCGCTTATTGGCAATACTTGAACGATTTTAGTGACTTTGAAATAAAAAATAAAGTAAGTCGAAAATACATAACAGATCTGTTTCTATAAACATGCATTTTGTACATATAAATATTGTGGTTTTAGCATCATGGATTTCTTGGGGATATAACTGAAGGAAAAGCAACTATGCCAATGATTCATGCCATGGAACAAGAAAGCGATGATCCCAAACTTGCTAGTATACTTCGTATGAGGACTAAAGATCCTCTAATGAAAAAATTCGTTTATGACATATTAGAAAAACATGGAAGTTTGGAATACACTAAGAAAGTGATTGAAGATTTGAGGCGACAAGTACTTGATGAAATTAAAAAATTAGGAGGTAATCCTATTTTTGAAGAACGTGTAAAGAGAAGCTTGTATTTGTATAATTTCTGACTGCAGTAGTGTATTATCATTTTTCAAACGGCTTGCCAAAGACAAAAATGGTGTACATTCATAAATAAATGATAAAAAAAATAGCCTCGAGTCTTTTATTTCGAAATTTATAAAGCTGTAAATTTAACAGCATTTCACCTGTACTTACGTAATAATCGTAAAAGAAGTATATTTTCTCCACATTTGAAATAAACCCTCATTGGACCAAAATTTAAAGTAGAAGGAAGATACTTTTTCTGTCGCACTATTCTACCTAAACTCAAATACTCTCACAAAACAGATGCACTACCTTCTTAGCGCAAAAAATTTGCAGATCCATTTTTCATTTTTAGAGAATTCTGATACATTACATAATTTTTGCAGCATTGATACATTTGTATTTATTTTACTTTTTATATTTATGAAAAATGATATTTTATTCCATAACGCTAAAGGCTATGTTCAATTTTAATCCCGCATTGACGAAGAGCATTTGGTGATATTTTATGTTGATATATTTTTTTTATTTTTATTGGTTTATTAAAATGATTATTTTTCCAGAAAGAGTTTTATTTTTCTTTTTATATTTTATATTTGATTCCCTAATTAATTTGACGATTATTTAAAGAAAAAACTAAATAACTTAACTGTTATAAGCGTTATTCCCATAAAAATTTACAATGACAACTGTTAGTGAATCAGAAATAATAAAATCCGTCATACTACAACAGACAATTTATTCTACGGAAGTAAAGCACAATAAGATCATAATCGATTGCATTCATGCCTGAAGTAAGTATAGCTATTACTTTAAATTATTTTTAAAATCAAAACTCAATATTAATTGTATAATGTGTTTTCAAGTAAATCTTATAACTAAGTTTGAATTAAATTACAGTATGATTAATCTGAGGTCAATGTTAAAGCAATAGTTGGGCTATCATTAATTTGCTATATTTAGATTATCGCAATAAATAAATAAAAATGATAGTTGGCAAGTAATTATTAGACTTTTTAAATACCATTTCTTGTTGTTGCGTTCTTTTTGCATACTGCAAATCAGTACTATGGATATGAAGGAAATTTTTGATTTGCCTGTTAAAAACATTCGGTATGAGAAAGTTTTTCTTTTTGTTGCAAGTGGTTTCAATCATTGGTTAAATATTCCGGAGAAGAAAAATGAGATAATTAAAAACATAATGGAAATACTATATTCCAACGCATACATGTAAGTAGTTATTTTATACACAAAATATTTACATCAGTTCACTTCAAATGATTGTTTCGTAGGATGGATGACGTACTGGATGATTCAAGCTATAGGGGAGGGACTCCAACAGCCCAACTGTTATATGGAAAAGAATTTTGCTACAATAGCTATATTATTTCCATTTCCAAAGCTGTTCGTTTATGTTTACAGCTAGGAAAAAGTGAAGCACTTGACTTATTTCTTAACAGATTAGTGCAATGTTACCATGGTCAAGGAATGGAAATTTATTTTAGAGATCACAATAAATCCCTCACTACAGAATCGTATAACCATATTGTTGTTGATAGTAAGTTATAAAATGATGAATTTCGTAAAGTCCAGTTTTACTATATTGTCGAAAAGAAATAGTTGTCTTGTTAAAGTTACCCAAGTTGGGGAAAACGTGGTGGTAGATATTGAGACCTTAATCTGATAAGTATGGTGGATGATTACGAAACTCCAACTCCAATTTCTAAAGTTTTAATAAAGTTAATCGTGCAGCATATGATCTAGCGTTGTCATGGTGGAAAGTCAATTTTTATTTGTTTTTGCATAATCTCTTACAGTTGGTTTCACCGAATATTTGAAATTGTTGTTGTTCATTTTTCATCACAAGTGACGATTCGATTCAAAACTGGATCAGACATATAACGAAAAAGCAATATTTAGAAAGCATCCGGAAACTTTCGCTCTATCCGTTCATTCATTTCAAGGGAAACCCAATTATTTTACTTTTTGACTTTACCCATTTCAGTAAAGTAAATACTTTGTCTTCTCTTAATAACATTAATGGAGCAATATTTTCATTTATTCGAATATTTATAATTTAGTAAATAATTAATTTAGTTCACATAACAGCCCGGTAGCATTTACTAATTCTAGTGATTTTTCCAGAGGCTGGTTTTGTAATCAAGATGCAAGTAGAACTGATGCAACTATTCAGCGAAACAAAATGTGATTATTCAAAATTTATAGATACATTGGCTATTTACTGGCAATATTTGAATGATTATAGTGAATTCGCCGACCAAAATAAAGTAAGACGGAACTAAATAATTAATCATATTTGTGCAGCACATTGTGGATTTTAGCTTTACGGATTGCTCGGAGATATCAGTGAAGGAAAATCAACTATTCCTATGATTCATGCTATTGAAAAAGAAGGTTATGACCCTAAGCTTGCCAGTATTCTGCGTATGAAAACTAAAGATCCTCACATGAAAAAGTTCTTCTTCAACGTTCTGGAGAAACATGGAAGTTTACAATATGCCAACAATCTAATTGAAGAGATGAGACAGAAAGCACTTGAAGAATTAAAAACGTTAGGGAATAATCCATTTTTTGAAGCAATGTTCAATAAACATCGTACACACTTTAAGGGTTACAAATAGTTGGACATACAATATTTTACAAACCTTTCTCGAAACTTTATTTTATTTACAGTGGATACTTAGCCATTAATTGCAAAATATCACTAAACTGTCGTATAAAACAATAACTATTTCATATCATTATAGAAATGCAAAACATTTTAATTTTGCTTTTTCTCATTTTTTTTTCTTTTAGAGAAAACTTCTTAGCATGTATGAAAAAAACTGTTTAGAAAAATATTGCTGTAATGTTTTACTTAATTCAATCAATAATAAAGTATCACCTTTAAACTGTTCTCTTTGGATACCGTCATAAACAGTTCAGTAATCAACTTTTGGTAATCGACGTATGTGTTCTCTGTTCAAGTAGGGAATAGGAGGTACAGTTGATTATTTCTACAACTTTACACAGCAGTAATATGAAAATGTCATAATCCAATTGAGTATCATCAATAACCTTGAATTAAATTTTAAAAAAATTCTGCACGGACTATTTTCAATACAGTGAAGTTTCTGCAAATGAATATATTTTTATCATTTTTTGTGCCGAAAATTTGATAATAAATAAGAAATATTGAAAACTGAATTGAAAACATGGCCTCGATAATGCTTCTGTATCTGGATATACACTTGATCAATAGAGAACGAAATGGAAATTTGTGCTTAAAATACTACATTTGCATTTATTCTTTTACCATCGAAGCAATGGTTAATGTCCTTGACTTCATACAAGCAAAGTATTGCGATTCTTGCTCTCTTGATGTATGGCGCGAAGTCGATTTAAAGCAACAAAGTCTGCATAAACCTAACTTTTGTACAATCTTATCTAACGTTAATTCTGATTGATTTTATTCGATAGTTAATAAATACGATTCTCATTTCTATAACTGTTATAGAATCTTCTCACCCAAGACATTCCCTGAATTAGTTTCTAAATTTAATAAAGCTTCGGAACTGAAATCGATTCTGTTGCAACTATATAAAATGCGGAAACGTTTTCAATACTATAGTATAGTTATCAGTTGAAACACACAACCATGTTGGAAATAAAATCAAGTACTTTTAGTCATCTTATTTAATAGCTGAACTGAGTTCCACTAAATCAGGAAGATTATCCACTGCTTTCATATGACATCCTTGATTGATATAAATTGCACTTTTGCTATTCTATTGTCAACGAAAATTTTCCACTTACTTGCAACAACGTACAACCAACTTAGAGCTACAAGTGGGTCAAAATATATCACCTTTTTAGATGTTCGTAATGCGCAATTCAAAAATAAGGGATAGATAAATTAATAATAAGACAAATAATATAGCTCATTGTATTTTACTTAAATCGGCAGCGTTATATTATTCTTGCGCAAAGAGTAATTCTGTCCAGAATTACCACAGAAGTACAAGTCAATGGATCATCCAACACGGGTAGATTATTATACGTGTATTCCAGAAAAAATATCTATTATATTAACAAACTAGTTGTTTACATATACAGGTATTTTTTATGTATAAATAAAATTGTAAAAAATTTGGTTGGTTTGTGGCTTCTGGTTTAATAGAAATGATGTCGATCGAGCATGCCGAGTTTAAAAACAATTTGCATACACTGCGGCACGTTTACCGCAATAAAAATATCGGCATCACAATTAAAACATGTTAGACTCGTCAATATCTCGAGATTAAATATTAAATACATGGGTCTTCTTAATAGCATATTTATAAAAATAAACTTACTTCATGGTAATTATCAGGACAAAATTCGAAAGATATAACTTGCCTTGTCTCAAAATAATCTATTCACTGTACTACAATATAAAATTCAAATAAAAGTAATAACAATGATTGTACTCCTTCAACAATGAATTGTATTTGATGCAGTAAAGAAGATTTTAACAGTAAAGAAGACTTTAGCAATAAAGAAGACTAAATATATAATTGTATTTTTATACGCGTTTCGTAAAGCTTAAGCAAACAGTAAATAGATTTTCTGCCATTTGGGAAGAAATACTAGCGAAATATTAATTAATATGTTGATAAACTAAATGCACGTATAATACTTTAGTAGATTATTAACTAAAGAATATGCAGCAATAGGACTTTAAATAAACTAATTATATGTAAAATGCAGAAATTGGTAAATATTGAAGCATGTAAGCTGTAAAACTGCTATAAATTAAATATCTGTTTAGTAGCGTCCAATTTAACATATCGGGTCAAATAAAAACCACCGATCAATATTAATATTTCATCTGTTTCAAGTCCAGCTGCTTTAAGCGTAAACAAGAATGTCATTCTTAAAACAGTAATGAAATTCGTGTTTTCGCCCAACAACGTCTTAGAGAAGTCTGCTAGCGGCCCTTAACAAGTACATGAAATTAATATCTCGGCTACTAATTATGACAAATAGTGCAAACAAAAACTCATCGCTTCAAATTTCTTACGTCTGCTACCCCTTTAAGTTTCGGAACTTAATTATGAAACAGACTGGATGGCTTTCTGAACACAGAAAGTTTCCAATTTTGGAAAATTAACATCCTTTTCATTCAGTTACAAAACCTGCATCCTGTTAAGGCTATGGTTGGTGCGAAAATTACTACACATTAAAACAGTTAATAAACTAATTTCTTATTAGAGTTAGAATCACTCTTGATAAGATCATTTAATTCCAATAATGAGCAAATAATAACTTTACATTAACAATAAAAGATAAAAACTGAACTCCATGCTAGAATCCATGCCAAGATGACCTAAAAAAAGGTAATGAAAAAACTAAGAACTAATGTTTATAATTTAAAGATTTTAAAATTTATTGAATTACGTAATTAGCTTTAAAATACATTGTTCAAATAATGTTACCAAAATAGCATTTTTAACGTGAAAATTTTTAATGCAAGGACAAAATAGTTCAATGTTATTAAGGCAATTTTTTTACTTTGATAGCTTATATTTCGTGTGCTGTAGTATAGACTATATATATTTTATCAATGGCTACATTACTATTAATTATTTTAAAACCTAATTATTCATCTCCCTAATCTATCTCTTTGAAGAACAATTTATAGCTCCCAAAGTAAAAGATATCCGCCGGTATGACGCATAACTTTCTTTTACTGAGCAACTTAGTAACTAAGTGGCAGCAAGATTGCCCAATTTAAGCTCAAGACTACAAAGTGTTTCAGTTCAAATTTACTGAGTTTTGCAATCTAATGATACCATCAATTACCACCATAATATAATGTTACAGTTGTGAATAAGAAACTTCAAAGCAGTTATGATTTATATAATTTATGAACTAAAATTATTTAAAATGATATCGTTAAAAACAAACATTAATATCCTGTCTAATGTTTATTTATTAATGCTAAAAACGATAAGAGTATGCTATTTAAACCGTCTCAAACATTTTTAAAGCCAGTTTAATCTTAGTTCCTTAGTGATACTTCTGGAGTAAAACAAGAGAAATGGAATTTAAAAACGAAATTTTAGGATCCCCTACAAAGCATCTACGAAGCCTTGAATTTTACAGGCCTTACAATACAATCACTAAGGTTTTTAATTTCTGGTTAAACATTCCCAAAGATAAATGCAAAATTATCGAGGACATTTTGGAAGTTGTCTACACCAATAATTACATGTAAGTAAACGTTTTAGCAAATTAATCTATCTATGCCAAAAATCAAAACTAAATTTTAGCATGAGCGACATTTTTGATGATGCAGTTCTCCGAGCTGGAGCTCCTACTGCCCATATTCTATATGGAAAACCGTTATGTTATAGTTCGGCAATTATTTCTCATCTAAAACTTATAGGGCATTGCTCGCAATTAAAAAATAAAGAACTTCTTAACATATTTCTACACAGAATTGACCAAGCATGCACAGGCCAAGGGATGGACTTTTTTTATCGAGAAAACTATAAATATTTTACTTATGAAGAATATAAAGAGGTTATTTTGAATAGTAGGTATCCCAGATTTTTTTAATTGTTAGTTAAAAGTTTTCTTAATCCTCACATTAATGATTAATACAGAGCGATTATGCGTTCGACATTTTATTGTCATCGTTCTTCTTTAAACATGATCTTTAATATTAGTTCATATCATAGAGAAAAGTATAACCATTACCAACGTTTAAAAAAAGTTGTTTCTATTCAAAAATAATGACAAGTAAAATTAAGTTCAACACCATAATACTCTGTACCTACTACTTAAATGATTAGCAAGCCATTTTCAATTATCACAATTAATGTTTTTAAAATTATTATTAATAACCTGATTTTTGTTTTCAGAGTCTAGCTTTATTATTTTGGGGCACTTGGAACTCATGCAGCTGTTCAGTGATAATAAAACTGATTATTCGAAGTTTGCAAATATGTGGAGACTATATTTGCAATACATAAATGATTACAATTATTATACTTCACAGAATTTAGTAAGTTTTCCTATTGACAATTTAAATAAGTCATGAGACTCAAATCATGTCATGCTATCAAATTAATAAAATAATTATTTATATAAAAAAATGTCAACTTTGGTCAGAAGCAACAGGAAATGGGCAATATTTTTGGAATTCTAGATAGCTTGCTTATAAGTCCAGTTTGCTTATCATTCATGCCAAAGTCACAAATATCCCACAATAAGAATATATCTAAAAAGCAAAATCAGTCCATAAAAACACTTTTCAGGCAACAAATTACTCTATATAGCACAATAATAGCTTCTACTAATTACAACACCTCTTTTTTTAGACTACTAACACAATTTTCTATTTTAAGTGTCCAAAAATGAAAGGATTATTGAAGGATACTACACAAGAAAGCATAACCATTCCAGTTATCCATGCCTTGCAAAAGGAAAACTACGATCCTAAGCTTGCCAGTATGTTACATATGAAGACAGATGATCCTAATATTAAACAATTTTTTGTCAGTGTACTAAAAAAACATGGAAGTTTAGAATATTTTGAAAAAATTGTCCATGACCAGAAACAACAACTTCTCGCAGAACTTAAAGCTTTAGGAGGGAATCCCATTTTTGAAGATCTGCTAGAAACAAGCTAATGTCATTAAATGGATTAAATGTGCCTGTACTAGTGTAATAGTTACAGAATAAACAGATCAAATCATTAATGTTCTAATATTTGTATTGGTGTACAAAATATACATTTTCCCTTAATTCGCAAAAATTGTGCGTGATGTCTTTGTTGATTTACTTAAATAACGAAAGAGTAGATATTTTATTCATGACAAATACTTCAAGAATTTACTTTTCAATTCACACTTGAAAATTATTTCATGAGCAAAGACGGTTTTCAAGAAAATTCAAGCTTACATTTTCTTGAAAATAAAAAAATATTATCCAGACAAAATGAAGTATATAGGCAGGACGGAAAATGGGATTTTTCAGGATCACTTTTCAATTATAATTTTAACAATATAGTCTTTTAAAATAATAAAGTACTAGTTTAAATTGTTGTTTATAAAGTTGATTTAATCAAACACATAAATAGCCAATATATTTAAGTTCATTTGGTTTGTGTTAAAATACATCAACCTTTGAATGTTCAGGAATCTACTTACAATACAAATTCTCAAAAATAGGTCCAACCATTTGGGGATAAAACAATTTTAGTGAAATATATTTTTACTTTTTTGCTTAGCTGTAAAAATTTTGCTACAAGAGTAAAGCTTCTTTACAAGGAAAACTAACATTGAAAGTAATAATAATACATTTAAGTTATAATAAATTTATTTTTAAATAATTACAATATACATTCTAGTAATACTTCAGGAAGGGCGAATTTTTTTAAATATTGCACATGATATACAAATAATCAATTAAGTACATCATAAAGATATTTTAGTTTTTCTACCAATAAGTGATGATCTTGTTTGTATTATGTACGTTTTTCACAAGAAATTGGTTAAGAAACCTGTTATTATATGGCGACACTTAAGGATAAACCTCCAAAATTTGTGATTTCCTTTTACTTCAAAAATGTTCATCAAATGTATTTAAAAGAGTAGTTTACTGCAATACATTAAAAATATAATTTCAAATAAATCTTAAATTTCAAAGAAAAAATTGCATACATAAAAAGCACAAAAATGGGCAATAAAAGCGTTTAATACCATTACAAATTATTTACTGCATGACAGATTTATTTTTATTAAGTCTAAATATATAAATGTCTGGTACTTACTATTGAATATCAACATGTACACAATTTTTTCCTGTTTAAGTCAAATTGATAGAGAAACAATAGAACTGGAGAATCTTTTCCAATATACAAGTTTATTCAAGCAAAATATGTCTTATTTACTCCTCCTAAGTCCAAAACATATACATCACAGTCAAAATAGTAAAACAATGAATTGTACCTTTTACATGATTGAAGGCAAAAATCACAAACATTTGATATATAAATAGTTTACACATATAAGATCTTTAGAATTCTTTCCTAAAATCCCAAAAAAGATAATCCACTTTTAAAAAGTCTTCTGAAATATTAAATCGATATTTTACAGTCATTTTTTATTGTGAAAGAAGTCCAATCATATAAAGAGGCAATAAACTCTCAATAAAAACAAAAAATAAATACAAAAATATATCTGTTACGATGGAGTTGTGGGTGCCCTAGTTCTACTACAAGATCGGCGAGGAATGGATGATGGAGATGTAGTGTGGTTTCCGCTGTACCTTTGCGGTGATGGTGGTTCCCCAGGCTTACGCCACAGCCTGCTGGGTGGTTTGGTTAAATTAGGCGATGTATGAGGCGATGACTTATCAGCCGATGGCAAACGTGATCTCCTTGTACTCTCATTCACACTGCAAATAAAGAAAATTTTCAAGCTCCCAAGCAAGATGAACAAACCTACTTTAAAAACCTGAAGTTTAGTTTGAATGGGCATCTTTAAAATTTTGAAGCTTAGACTGTGTTTATTTGATCTTATGGATTATTAAATGATGATAATACGATCATGCCATTTATGAACAATTCTCTATATTTTGTATATTACACATTAATAGGCATGCATTAGCTGCTAAGCTTTGACACTACAGAAAACATCTAGTCTTACCCGAAATTGCTGTACATGCAGCATGAAACAGTAAACGTAACTATTACAAGTACTGGATTTTAAAATATTGTATAAAAAATTACAGTACATCAGACGAATTTCAAAATGAGAATTCTACTAAAATATGCGATATAAAAGGCACTAACACAACTAAATTTTAGAAAAGTCAATTGAAATATTTAGAATTAGCTAGAATTACAGATCTAATTGGTCAGATTTTTAACATTTGTTTTTGACAAAAAATATTTGCTAACCAGTGGTGTTTTTCTCATTCCTTATATTTAGTTTAAAGTTACTTTTTTAAACTCTGTACAGTCCATAACAATGCATTCTATACCAACTTTTAATACAACAATGTTACATTTAATAGTCATCAACATTATATCACAATCATGAGCCTTTTTCAAACATTTCATCATAGCACCACTGAGAAATACTGTTTAAGAAGATAATTTAAAGATATTTTATGAAAAATATTAAATAAAATAATTTAGGAGGGAATTATTAGATACGCGTTATATACATTGTTCTAAGTAGTAAAATGATTTAAATTATTGTCCAATTGACTATGAATTTACCGGTAAGTTGGTATTTTTATATATAGAAAATCTATATTAAAACATTTTTATCACAAAAGGTTTGAAGACGATTTTTTCCTATTAAGGGGTAAAAAATTAAAGCTGCACAATTGTTGTACCTTAAAACGAATGAGTATACTTTTGACTGCTTTTATAAATAGCATTATTATGTAGCTCCTCCATAATGCTACTTTAAGTGTATTCTGGTATACCTACTTCTATTATTTTTTTTATATTCTTTAAGATATAGTTTTACATGAAGTCGCTGGGATCATAATAACAATTGGTACAAGAGTACAGTAAATTAATAAGGCACAATAAATTCACAGCACACAAAACACACACTCCAAGCATAAGGTCAGCAAACACTACCTTCCCTATCCTGAAGCTATCCCATCCGATGTAAGCAAATATTAGGAGCAGCATAAAAAATAAAGCTTTGTGTTAGTCATATTTATAAAAGTGACATACATGGGTAAGATATTGGTTACTGTGCATAGAAATTGATTCGTTGAAGCTTTGAAAGAATACAATGATAAAATATGCCTAAAATTTTTAAATAATCAAATATCAATTATTGTTCATTATCATTTAGTAATTAACTCAATGTTGAATAGCTACGAAAAGTAAACAAAAAATATAAAAAACACTTCTTGAATTGTTTTTCATGATTTCTGTGAGGCCCTTAAAATGTATTAAGATTTAATTATAACTAGACTTTAGATGTATATTCTAGAGATAAAGAACACTTAAGACATGCAACACTAAATTTGAAATACTGTTTTAAAAGATAACACTAAGAAAACTTTGTGAATATTCTTTACTTGGAGATTTCCGCCATTAATTTTCAGAATACACACACGTGAATTTGCGTTTCCATTTGCTTCTTTGTTAGTGCTTTTCTACACCTATCTATGTTTTCTTCATTAAACAAAATGATATTTCAATAAAATAAAATAAATATAAAATATAATATAATTAATATTTGACTAATGAATAGTTGATAAGTAATTTGCTTGATAGTGAATACAGCAGACCATAACTGCCTACTATAGACAACAACTATTATTTAAAATGTTTATATAGTCACATATATATCTAACAGATATTTCCAAGTATTGTAACCACTCTACCTTGAGTCAAACCAATACATTAGTAGTTTAAACACATAAAAACAAAGAATATTCATTTTATTACAGACAATATCTATAAAACGAATAGTGAATGAAAGCAAAAATTAGAATTATATTTCACTGAATACTTGGATAGATTCTTTAACAAATGAAAATTACAGTATGTGATTCTCAGAATTTTAACAGTTATATTAATACGTCTACTAGAAATCATATACACTAAACAAAAAATCACCAGATATTTGCATTTATTTTTCCATTTTGAATTTTCTCTTATTGGTCTTCTCTATCAGCAATATTTTTAATCATACAACACCAAGCTTAAATAATTGAACTGAAAAACTACAACTTCTATGCGAATGAACTTTAAATATCTAAAATTATCAAATAATTTTTATGCACAGAATTTCTAATTATTCTATTATTATTACCTAACTAATGATCCAACATTTCCATCAGGTGATGTCTGAAGTAGAGACGGTCCTGCTGATATTGGACGTATCTGTTTGAAATGCAGTGGTATTAGTTGTGACAATGATACCCACATGCACTGAAAATGCATACCCTTTCTGTTTGTGTAGCAGCATTACTGGTAGGGACATCACTTGAAATTGTGGAAGCGGGTGCTGAATTGGATTGGTGATGATCATTTATAATGGTGGTCATCTGGTTTTGAAGAAGCTGTACCGTCCTGTCACGATCCTCCAATTGTCCTTGAAGAAACAAAACTTGCCTTCGTAAATCCGCCAACTCTACTTTAGTTGTGTTTTCATCAGAATCAGGCAAAGACTCCCCATCTGAGCTAAGACCATTGAAGAGCCCATTCTTTTGGTTATCGAATGGGTTGTGAGTTTCCGACTGGAATTAAAAATTTGATCAGTTCTCTGTAATAACAAGTTTAACCCATATAAATATGAATTCTCTTCATAAACACGTTCTCTTCTTATAGGTATGAGTTTTCTTCTTAAATGGTTTTTTCTTCAAACCGTTTGTTCAATAGCATATTTTTTATAAGTTACTGAGTAAAATCATATCATTATTTGTCTTAGTAACACAATTATTTTCTCAAAAATAATGTGAGAAATATTTATTTTTTCTAATCAAAGTTTTATGGTAAAATGTGATTAAATGAAATTTGACGGACAAGAATAATACACACAAATGGGTTAGTAACACATTCAAAATAAAAAAAAAAATGATAAAGCATGAAGAAAATAAAATTATAAGTGTATACATACCCTCATCAAAAAATCTTCGTCTTCTTGCTGGACGGACACAAACGAACATGCAAAAAATGAACATGAATAACAAAACAGCACAGCTCAACAAATAAAACAAAAATTAGACTACTATCTAATAAAATAACAAACAAATAAAGCGTATGAATGGATTCCAAAGATACAATGAATATGAATTTGGCAATGATATGAAAAAAGTTTCAGAGTTGGAAAATGATACAGTATAAATGTTATAGAACGTACAACACCTGTTTATAAAAGAAATAAGAATAATTTAGTAAAAGTAGGGGCATGATATAATGGAATACCTCTTGTAAAACTCGTTTGAGCTTCAAAAGCATAGTCTTCATACTCATGATGTCCTGCACCATGGCCCCATGATTTGCCCTATCAATTTTCACTATGGAGTCATCAGACTCGTATCCCAATGGCGAATTGAAGGATCCCCTGGAAAGCCTCAGAGGACTTTGTGCTGATGTTGTTCTAGTTCTTGGATTGCTGATACGACTATCAAGTGACCGAGGTGAATCAGGAATTGAGCTTACAGAGCATGGAGTTCCAGCTCTTGAACGGAGAAGCCTCGTTCTGTTTAAACTGAAAGGAAGAAGCCGAAATTACTTCAACAAGTTTCACTCAAGAGTAAAGTGTAAGAATTTCTCTATTCCATGACAAAAGTAAAAACTAGCGCTAGATGGTAGTAATTGCTTTAGGAAAGGTCACGCACACTAAAATGCTGTTGGCTATGGAAACGAAAATGATTTACGCATTTTCAACCTAGTATTACCGAAGACGGAATATATTATTTTGCGCCATTAAAACGCCATCTTCCTTCCTTTATAAAACTTTCATCAAGACAATTATTTCCTATTACAGCGCAAACAACCAAATGGCACAAGTCTTTGGACGTTATGCAATTTCATTTAAAATGTAAAAGTGTACTTTCGCTTCTGAGTTTTGTTTGTTTTTATACAATTAGCACAGGATAAATGCTTCCCATTATCCCATTATGAATCACCATGCTATTACGGGCAAAACCAGTGTAATTGTCTTTTTATTAGTCGATCTTATTTGTTTAATGCAATCCTACTAAATGACTATGATCCTATTTTTAAGATACCCATTCCTATCACTTGATAGCCTGTCTTTTGCTTTGGCATTATACCTTGCTCTGTCAATTTCCTTTTCGCTTTCCCATGCTTAATATATTTATTCTCTATTCAATTTTAATGACTTTTTTATGTAATAAATTTTCTATTTAATTCTACTCTTAAACACTTCTAATTTCTATGCAATTCTGCTCTCTACTCAATTCTCTGTGACATTTCTTTGTTATAGGTAATCTCAATTATGAGTAACAAACGCAGGTGTTTTAACATTTTATGGCTGGCATTTATCTTTCGGCGAGAGCAAACGTTATTTGTTTGGTTTTACGTCTATGATTTTACATCAAAGGTATTTCCTCATTTTACGAGGAAATAACCGGCTGATGGCGTTCACGTTCACGGGTTGAGAACAATGAATGAAGCTATCTTAGCAATCTGCTTTATACTCAAAGATTTTTCACACTGCATCACAGGAAGGCTTATGCAAAATAAAGTGCATAATCCGAGATGTTTTTAATATTCATATGGAAATTCATATTCCATAAGCTTTAAAACACTAATTTTATTAAAAATATAACTACAGTTCTACTAACAATATCAGTATGGTTTGGAAAACTATCACATCAAATGTATGATGACAGATTGGAGTATTCTTTCATGAAAGATACAAATTAAAAATTGAAAGCGATCACCAGTCTGCCGATGTTCATGCTCTGGTTCGATCTGCATATCTCTTGATATTCTTCTATCATGGCCATGGTTACCAGAGCGTTAATCCTGTCTTTACAGGTGAAACAATTCATTTCCAGCGACTAGCGCAACTTATTTTTCGTTGTAGATTATTAGCTCTAAGGCAAATGTATCAGTTGGTCGTCGCAGTTGATTAAATAAACCAATAGCTGCCAGATACCGTTGACTTGCCACACAATAACGAGGTGTTCGCACTGACACTTTCTAAACCCTAACAAAATTATAGATTTTCGGTTAACTGGTCCAGTGAATCTTGAAATTATCTGTAATTTCTTTCCATTTCGGATTAGAGTTCGCAATTGAATGCTTTTAATGGATTTTCTAGATTTGAGAGTGGCTCGGCTCCATTCTAAAAATATTTACTATAATTTATTTGGAGGATAAAGAATGTTTATTGTTAAAATATATTTTCGTTGTGCGGTCAAAAGGAGACACCAGCAACAATAAACATACAGTATTGGATTCCCACGTTTTATGAGTAGAGTAAATCCTACAGTAATTATTTATTGCAGAAAATATGATAATGTTAATATTATGATATATATCATTTTCAAAGGAGTCAGTGGTGCTAAACCTTAACGTAACTAATACATTCCGCGATTCATCTTTACCAACAATGCAGGACATAGGAAGAATTTTAGCAAAACATACTGTTAAGCCCAAATAATATAACGAAAATAGACTTCTCTGCAAAGAATCAAAAACCAAGTGCTTAATATTATTGCAGAAGTAAACGTGTTTGCCTGAGGTTTGAAAGCCCAAGCAACAAGATATTTAAGTACCTTGAAGGGACGGGATTTCGCAGCGGCTTTGGTGAACCGGAAGGCGAAGCACCTGCTGATCGCATTTCCGGTTTCTTACCGACCGCCGAGGCAGCAGCATCTTTATTTCTTCTGCTAAGAGCAGGCGATCCGAACGATTTGGCAACGGTGCCAGTTCTTGAACTTTTGTTAATGGCCCCATTTTGCATTTTTTAAATGTATCCACACACTTTAACTTACAAAAAAAAACGTTTGTTCTTGGAAAATAAAAGACTCCTTTAAACAGAAATTCTTTGCTTAAAGAAACAAAAACGATTTGGCTTGAGTCGCTTTAATTGCAAGCCGGATGAAAAATGCGCTCACATGAAGAGACAAAAAAAAATTAGGTGCTATTAATTTAATACAGTTATATAAAAATATAATGCGCTATTAAATAATGTTTATAATTGGACTCATGTATAACAGGCGGCATTTGTTAATTTTTTTATGTATTAACGATGTCATTTATTAGGACTTCTTTTTTACATGTTATTTAGGCACATTAATAATCACAAAGAAATTAGATTGATAAACGTTTACGTTACATTGGAGTAAGCGTAACTTAAGTAAAAACGTCATTATCTGAAGGAATTTTACATGATGTTGGCCTTATAACTAGGCAGTTCTAACTAATGTTGGCCATCTTTCTGCTATCGAGCGCAAGTAACGCGCAAACTCATGGACTGTGGATGCAATAGATTTTAAGAGGGCAGGAATTTATGAATGAGTTGGTAGTTTCCTCCATTTTAATTAAGACGAAGAAGTGCAGGACAATAATTTTGGGCCCGAAGAGACAAACTGATTTAAATAAGTTATTTCCCACTCTGAAAGAGCATATTTACAGTTGTATGAGGTGCCCAGGACGTCGTTAAAAATGATATTTTGAGAGCGAGGGATTATTTGCAAAATTTTCCTAGAACGAGCATGTGGATAAATTTGCAGAAAACTCTTACATATCGCATGACAAATAGATTGTGTTTATCCTAGTTACAAATGGGCTTGGTTAATCACTTAATTAAGTTAATAGTTGCTAATTTTTCATATCATTTAATATGGTTCTCTAGTGGATGTAGAACGTGCCCCTTGGATCTTTTAAATTAATCGTAAAATGCCTCTAATAAAATTATATAACGGCCAAAGCCGGTAGCTACTTTCTTCCTCTGATTTACTTCATTAATACGACTTTCTTTTTTTAGCTACAGCTAATGTTCCTACCTCGCAAAATTACAGCATCATTTCTCTTTGTCCTTTAGCGGTACACGTGAAATTAGAAACTGTAAAATGACAATCGAAACAATGGTGTCTTTAGTAAGCAAAGAAGAAAGCATGTTCTATTGGCACATAAATTAGTAAAATCATCGGCCGAACCGACCGTTTCATCTTAAATTAATTTTTATCAAGACTCGAGTTCGTCCACAATTATTAGCTGCGATTCTCATGTTAAATTATTCAACACGGGTTTCGCATCTAAGAAATATAAGGCATGGAACCAATTAAATTAGCATAAGTGTGGCTAATAGCCAATATAATCTATTAAGCACACCTGAGCTTCAAGTTTTCCGCCGAATCAACATAATTGATTTAGTTTCCGCTTTACGGAAAGACGTTGCACTCATTGACCTTCTACGGGCTCAGAAATAAAATTCAAAACACACACAATCCTTTAATTCTCCATCTATGAATTCAATTCTAGCTACAGAAATAAAATTGAATATAGATCCATATTAAATGTGTTATAAGAGGAATTAAATTGTTTTGGTAGTGCAGGAGTTCTTTTTGGCACAGAATTGAATAGCAGCTGAGCAATTTTATTTATTTTTATTTTAAGTTTACACCAACACGTGGACGTTTTTATTTGTAAATGAAGTATTTTTAGTTAATGAGAAAAATATGTATGTAAAATGCGAGCGAATTTGATAATCTATGCAACTGGCACATTACTACTTACATAAAACAATACTAATTTGTTAAAAAAATACGTAATTGTTAATTACCGTGACTCGACTCTAATAAATAATTAAACGCGATGCTTTAATTCCGATTTTGTGAAAAGAAGCTTGCCAAGTTTTTGCCTGGGTTAAACGAAGAAAACATAAACAGCAAAAAATCTTTCAAAAATGTTGAAGACTCGACTAAAGATTATGTTGGGCTACAAAAACCAGATGAAAAATCTATGTCTGCGTAAATTATAATTTGTATTTTTTCCTTTACCCTTCGAATTCTCTAAGCTGAATCCTTTGGCTTGTAATATAGGTTACATGAGGTTAGGCACTGTGTGCTTACGACGCTTTTGGCTATGCTACAAATCTGAGGCTATACATTTTTTATGGTGATCTCTAGATGATGGCAGACTGTGTAGGATGTACTATAATTTGATAGCAACAGGCAGAATTCCAGCTAGCAACTATACATTTTCTCCTTTTCAACACATTAATGAGCTTTAATAAAGCAATAAGCCTTCCGTGATAGAATTACGAAGTTTAATAGTTAATCAATATCGTCCGGCTATAAATCTATGAGGCGTACCCGCTGGGAGATGGTATTTTATTGAATCGTGCACTGGATTACAATGTATAACATCCCGGATTCTTTAACCTTTTAGTTAGAGGTCTTTAGAGAGTTTGATACGCTCATTTTTTTAGAAGGCAAAGGTCAAACAGCACTTCAGTTTTTTATCGTTACTTTACATGCAACCACAAGAATTAAGATCATTCTTGTTTGAAGTCTCCAAGGAATGTTTTTTCCTTAAGGATTTGTAATCTTCAGTTTTAAGCTACATTTTTAGTCACTAAAACTCCGAAGATGAATCTCCTCATTTGGTACCTTAATGATTATAAACAGTGTAAAGCGTATTTGGATACCAAAATAATACTCAATAATTTTATAGGCGTCCCACAATAACGTATGAATAATATATCAACTACAGTTGATACAAGCAATATTTAGTAAAATTGGTTACATGAAAGATTTTAGGAAATATAAAAGCAACACTCTTATACTGCCATCGTGTAATGACTTCCCAAACACTGGAAAACTTTCAAACCAGGTTGTCTAGAGTATAGAGCAATCACAAAACAACTATGAGAACCTCTAGGATAATTTTGGCATTAACCTAGGTCAAAGTACACTGACTCAGCAGACCTCAATCACGGCACATCTTCCAGCAAAGCAATTAAACTCACCGTTACCGCAAAACAATTACACAAACAGTGAACAGAGAGACTTAAAATCATGTGTACATTACATGCTTATTATAATCTTAGGTGGTTACAAGGCATCTGTGCCAAGTTCATGAACAAAATCGGCTCATTATGTAACTAATCTATCGGTTAATTTTGGCATTTCAATTATTGGTAGGCCAATTTTATCCAGTGTTGCAAAATGTGCACTAAACATATTGTTGGTAAAATGTGATTTGGTTTGAAATGCTGATGTTTGAAACACGAACTTACATTAACACATCAGTGCTGTTAATATTAAAATGTCATTATTTAGATATAAAGCGTTTACGATGCCATTTATCAACATAAATTTTAGTTGTCAGACTGAAAACAGATGGGTATCAAAATATAATATAACAAAATGAAACGAAAAATTGCTTCTATTTTAATTGACTGATTGACATGCAACCATAACCGTTTGCTTAGATAATTCTAGTTAAGCGAAAGAGGAATTCGAAAGGTAGGCGTTATCAATTAAGCTAGCAGACTTTCCAGATGGCTATTTAATTAATTATTGATTATGTAAAAATGTCTTGGAAGGAAGTATTAACTAAAGTAAAGATAAAATACGTTAAAACAAGTGAATAGCTTGTCATATCTTAAGTGCAACTTATATATTACAGAGAGATTGAAAGAACGAAATGAAGCAGTAAGTAAAATGGGAACATCCAAAATTACTATTCAGAATACAAATTATTATCAACACTTTTAAACATAAAGTGCATCAAAGTAATGTTATAGACACCTTTTTCATTAGTAAGACAATAGTGAGATTTTAAATTGAAACGAGAAATTAAATTCGATGAAATCAAAGAATGATACTTAATAGACATATTTTATTAAGTAATAAATAAATTTCCTTTGCGATATCTAAAACATAGTTTCTCTTGAAAATAATTGTTTCTAAAAAATTAAAATACGAGCTATAGATATAGCAAATAATGAATCAAACAAAACGAAACACGGAATAGTGACAATTTTAATTTGATATACTTCACAATATTCCCTCCAAATGATTCTTATGTATAGCATAAACTCATTATTGAGTACTTTGAGTCATTTAATCGTCGTGAAGGATTCAAAGCCGCACCCTTTCAAAAACACACATAATAGAGCGCTACTATATAAATCCGTCGAATGACAATGTGATTGTAACAGACCGTCTCAAAATATCATTGGAAAGGTAATGAGCTTAAAAATCGGTTATTTGGGGTACGATAGGCCAATAGGATAATATAGGATAAGGCAACAACCAGTTCTGCTGCGAAATCAATACCAAAGGTTTATATTAAAAATATGAAAATATAGGTCACAACAGAACAATAAAGAAGTTCTAATTTTTGCTAACATAAAAGGGAAATAAATTAAATCACATAATTTAATACAGCGGTAAAAAAAACACTGCTAGTCATCAGTAAATATTGCTACATAACAACTCGATAGACTGATAGAACTGCGATGAAATAAAACTAAATGATGGTGTAAAATTGGATGATATGACGAAAGATAACTCCTGAATAGAACTAAGGGTAAATAACGTTTACAACCAAACAAAACAAGATATAAATATGAGAAATATACTCGGTGTCATAAGAGGTCCAGCCAATAAATGACAAAAGGCACATCGTTCCGATTTATTATATTCTCTTACAGTAAAGCAAATTCAATTACAAGAATTGCACAAGAAGGCTTATTATATAGGATCATAGATAAATAAAACACAGAGAGGACCATCCTAAAGCTATGGCAACTAAAAAATTTATTACCTTAAGACCATTTCTCTGGAGTCGCAAAAATTCAGGCTGAGTATTCATTATTCTGCATATTAAATTGCCTTTTTGCCATTCTCCTTCGGCCTTTATCTTCTTATAGTCACTCCTTGTTAAATTTTACATGTTTCAATTCGAACTACTGCCCGAACATATTTGGAACGAGTTCTTTTTAAAAAGCAATCGCGCAAAAGTACCTGGAGAAATTGAAAATTGCCTAACTTGAGATAACAAATTTGCAAACTTTGTGTTGCCCCAATTGAAATTTCCCGTTACACTTCAAGGAAATTGTTTATTGTATTTAAGCAATATTTTATACAGTACTGCCAGAGATCTGGCAGGCCTAATAGATCTGCTTCATTAAAAAATTCTTCACCTTTGTTTTAACCGTAGTTCTCTATTCTGCTGTACGCAAGTGGTAATTATAAGAGAATTAGTGTGATTCCTCTAGTATTTTAAAGCAACGTTAACAAGGCAAGCGGAAGCTTAAATACCGTTTAAATTAGACAACAAAGACCTGCATTACAAACTAGGTAAGAAATTGTCCTTAGTTTATTTTCTTCCGCAAACAGTAACTCAGGTGAAACATTCAAATCGACCAAACTTAGAGAACAATGAACTGCCAAGTCAACTTGTCTAGGACTAGAAGGTGCCTAGTCACGTAATAATTACATTCGTATAAACGACCCTTAAATCATGCTGGAGTAGAAATATCTAGTTCGGGTATGCTTTAAACAAGGCTATGTGCGTGAAATTACATAAATATTATCAGGTGTCTGCGGTGAAAATGTAGTCAATAAGCATATCTATAGTCGCTAAAGAAATCTATGATGCTAACAGTGATCGTTACGAGGAATGTCGTATTTTATGACGCTTATTATTTATCTGCGATTTTAAATCTGTGTCGCTGCTTTTTCTGCAAAGAATTCAGTTTTATCTCAAATCTATATGAAAACATGTACTTGAATCAAATTGTTCAATTTAATAATTATTATTAAAATGGTCACTCTGTCAATAGTTCTGTGATATCCGATCAGTAATATAGCACGTTCAAAGGATGATTGTATAGCATACTGACTAATCCACAATTAAGAATAGTTTGATGTTACTTTGTAAATGAACATTGAACGCATGAGTCACTGATATCTAACCAAAATCATTTTTAATGCCATTGAAATTATGGTGTGTCGATATCAGCTGGGTACTGGTACCATTCTCCTCATTTTTCACAGCATACCAACGACTCTTGCGTGACTATTCACCGGAGTTCCAAAGCAAATACAATATTTGGACATTTTTCTGCAGAATTATTTCGACATAATTCACTACATCATCCTACCAACAAATCAATGAGGCATTACTTGCAGAAGTAAACATATTTATGATTACTAACCTTTCGCTGTTAAAGTAACAAAATATTTATAAAGCAGGTATAAATTCAACTCGCTATGAAACATAATCCATAACAGATCATTTATCTATATACCTATCTATCTATGAAATACATTAACTGCGAAACTGTGAGGAATATGAATGCCTTGGCAAAATTAAAATGTCAACGTTAGGCCTTACAGTACACAATTAATTTTCGCCTACTCAAAGGTACACGCTAAGATCATTTGAATTCAACGGATTTAGATCTATTTTTCAAATGGAATGTAGAGCAACCACTCCAAAAATGTTTTAGCCGATATGCCTGTAGGCGAGCTTTTGGCTTTTAAGGAGACGCCTAGGCAAGTTTTTCGCGGACACACATTTCGTATCTAGGGCGAAATTAAAACATTTCGGTCGCGCTAAAAGCCATCTTCGGCAGCAGAAATCTTACCAGTTAGCTGTAGGCACAGGGATATGTCTACTTCCATTAACAACTTTTATTTCATCCACTTTATCCTTCATTTTGGTGATATCCCCATTCGTTGACATCCAAAATCAAATCACAAATAGATCACTTTTCGCACAAAGCACTTCACAGCACGAAAATATTTATGCACGACCGCAAGGGGCTTTCGTCAATTTTTTCCTCTAGGTCTATCGATCTGATACAACTTTATTTCGCACACAAAAAGATAACAATATTGTCTGTATGATAATATGTTATATATCTATCGTATTTTTCGAGCCGCTATCGTAACGTCACGCGCGCTTGCAATCGCGCTGCTGAGAGATAACCGACTAACTAGAATACAAGGCAGCATGGTACGGACGAACTGAGTCACCTGTCATTGGTGTGTGTAGGTAAATTGAGACCGCGTTCGCCAGGTAACTTTATCATAACGCGAAGAGTAACCTTCGTACTGTTGAATTTTGCAAAGAACACCATTTGCAACCTTTTCAATTTTTTTACAGAGTAGTTTTGCAGTTTTTATTGTTTATGTTTTTTTTTAATTTTTGATAAATATACATTATTTATTAATAGTATTTTTAATAATTGTGATTAACTTAGATATGTCTTAAATTCTAAATATTTATTTGTATTCTAACATCTAACAATTCTCTACTTTTAGTATATTGTTGCAGCTATAAATTAAACATAAATTATAAATTTCAAATTTAAATCTCGTCGGGTAGCCATCCACTAAACTCAACAATTAAATTTGGACCGATTAAGAGAATTTTTATGATACATAGATGATATTAATCTTTGGGACCAGGATACGGACCGTAAAATCCATACCGGTAATTAAGCCAAGTAAAGTCAATTTCCTCTTACCGATTTATGTAATAATTAATTTTTAACTTGAAAGGAAGTAACAATCAATTGTCACCGGAGGGAAAATTTAACAAGTTGATATATGAGATATGGGCTGCACAGCATATGAAGGAAGCTATATTTAATTTCTTAAGCGATACTTTTGCCGATATCCTTACATATCCTGTGATCAAATTACAGGCGCAGGAAATTATTCATGGTATCGATCTGTTTGAACATAAGCATGTGCGTATCGTAATATTTACTTTTAATATCTATATATAAAAATTATTATTGGAGAAAATATACTTCAATATGTGACGAAAATTGCGATTTTTCACGTGGACAATTACGAAGATCTTGTCAGAAAAATTCGCGTTTCTCAAAGTAAAATTATTACAATGTTGATCTAAAAATACACCGAACACATCATTACTCTGTGAAGGTGCTTTGAATATTTTTGCAATGCGGTTGTAATAGCAAATGCAATAGAAAGCGCGACTTTGTTAACGCTCTAAAAATTTGCAACAACTCGAAGTAATAGTGTTTTACAAGCCGTAAATTATTAATATCCGAAATATGTTACATACTAACATGGTCTATATTTTTATTTAATCAGTATTTTTTTCATTTAAATTTCCAACATTACGTACTCAAGCTGTGCTACCTAATTTTTATTATGTAAGACGTGAGTCGTTGGTAACAACTTCGGTAGAAGAATTGTTTTAACGAGTGTCGGATGCGCACCCAATAACTTTTGAAATAATTAATTCCGAGGAAGACTCAATATTGCGTAAATTGGTAATTGCCAGATTATAAATAAGTAATATTGCAAAAATCTGCGCTACCCCCTATTAAAAATAGAACACCTACTTACATAAATATGAGCATCAGATCGATCAAGTAACGAACTGTTTCTATTGAACCTGTCTGGTGCTATAACGTAAAACGTTGTACTTTAATTATTGCAAATATTTTTGATGCCAAATTTGCAACACCCCTCTAAAGTCTTCAAGTATAAAAACTTAAAAACTCAACGACAACGCCAATAAGTCTTGGTAACTAAAAATGCGCTTGGCATTTTGCTTGCAAATTCTGCCAAATATTTCGCAGCAATTTTGCCGATAAACGCCCAATTAGCACCTAAATATTCCGACAGAGCAATGAAAGGGATGCAAATTAGTCGAGCGAATGCGTAAAAATGAGATCATCTACATATAAAGTGTCAAGCAAACTGTTGCCTTTAATGCATAAAACTTGATCGATAAATGCACGATTTCAAAAATTATTTCACGAAAAACTCGTTACGACTAATTTTATAGCCTGTTAATTTGTTCAATCTCAAATACAGGCAACTAAATTTTATCGTTACCATATAGCCAAGAAATTTTCAATTTACATTTAAATTAAAATTTTAACAGTTTATCCAAATTCATAAACTATTAATGATGCCACATTCTGATTGTATAAAATAATTAGAAAAATGCTCAGGCAGGCGTTAAATATCTAGAATAATAATTGCCGTCTAAAGAACTCCCAAGAAGTGTCAAAGCATCTAGAAGATGCCCATAAAGAACTGCTGGAATATTAATTAGTTTTAGGAAATAATGGAGTTCTTTTGGAATAATAATTCGGAAAGTTAGTTCATAAACTTTATCCAATATTGAATGAGTTTATGACAAATTCAACGTATTTTTAAATGTACATTTTTATCAATCATTTATTGGATCAATTCGACATACGATATTACAACTTTTATATTGTTATGCAACAGAGCTAGTAAAAAGAGGAATATGCCAATAGAATTGTTTTAGGATTGCATTTTAAGGCTATCAATCATACGCTACAATTCTATAGTTAGTATTCATGTTTCTACAACAAATTTAGTTATATGAGGAAAGATTCCACATATATAACATCAGTTAAGTATATTTAAACCTGCACTTTTAGTTGCTCCACATGTCCAGGCTGAAAACGCGGGAATTACAATAAACATTTTGAAATTGTGGAAATTAATAAAAAGCATTTCATTCTATTCGAATTCACAGTCAGTCGTCAATCATCAATCACCATTAGATGTATTAGCAAATAATGTTAGCAAAGAAAACAAATAAACTATAATGCAATTAAATTCTGAAAGATCAAATTGATTCAAATTTCTCGCGCTCTTCCTTCTTTGATACAGTGACTATCATTGCTACCACACAATACAAAATCAAAATGAAGGAAGTGGCAGAAAAAGTACTTTCACCTGCACTAGAGTAATTTTATACAAATATTGGCTAGTACTTGTACGTTAGCATAGGCAACTATTGCTACATAAATGTATAAAATGAAGATACTTGAAAGTTGAATAAGATAGTACGTCCAAGGTGTCTCTATTTTCACTAATAATGTGCCCTACATGTTTCTTTAACAAATATAGTTTGATTTTGGCTTTAGCATATTATGCTCACAATACAACCATAATTTTTAAAGAAATCTGACTATTTAAAACGTTTTTTCAGTCACAATATCGTGTTGGACCAAAACCAAATAATATCTTAATGTGATATGTTGCTATAAGTGTGTTTGTATGTAAACGTGTAAATGTATGTGTGTTGTATATAACCAAACATATTTCAAGCACAAACTTACAACACAATGTACAATTTTTGTTACAATCCAATACCTACCTCTTATTGGAAGCTTTATCCAAACCTCCTAACATGGCAGACCAGTCTCTTATCTCATTACATCTTCTATCACTATCAAATTTTATTACAGTCTCATCTAGGCTGGCAAATCCACCACTATTTCGATCAGACCTAAAATATAAATACATAAATTAGTAGCTTGTGAATGAAGTGTATAAACAATAAATTATCAGAGTTGCAATAAGTTTAACACTTGGTGTATCCTCCATGTATAAATCTATATTTCCTAATTATTATTATATTACGACTTTAATCAAAAATAAAAATATATGAAAATTAAAAGTTATATTTCATAAAAGGGAGACTACCATAATCCAATTAATCAGTGACCTGTAGGTATGTAAATAAAATTACAAAATTAAATCCGAAGGAAGTAATGATGAGTTTTCCTTCATTAGCAATATTTTTAATAATATATGTATATTAATATAAATTTAAGCACAGGCTTCAGTGTTTGGTACTGAAGAATAAATCCGCTATGTAATAAATATGCAACCAAACCTGCTTCATATTGAAAACATGAATTGTAAAATAGAGAATTTTGCAAAAAAAAACTTCTGTAAGATAATTAGGACTCGGAATTGCTTGAACTCATCTAAATTTTTTTATAAAATGGCAATTTATTTTTTAGTAATCGAAGTAAAGTAAACTTTCTAGAAAGTGTAATGTAACAATTTTCATCCTTATGTTGAAGAAAATCATAAACTAAATGTTTTCATCTCACAGTAATATTTTATACGGTTTAATTTTACTTTACCTTCATATATATTCTATTTTTCTATTTTTTCTATGAGAATAAACCACATGTGTGTGAAATTGAATAGAGCTCCTCAATAGCCCTCACTAAGTGATCAAATTTCTGCTAAAAAAGTTATATATGTCTGGTTTAGTGACATTTTTTGCTTGATTAAACTGATTTTCTCATTATGCTTCGGTGGCCATTGTGCTCTTGCCATCATCAATGTATTTCCATATGCGCGAAGAATTGCAAAATAGTCTACGATTAGCAACAAAGTCATGCTTATAAGAGACCTCCACCTAGGAAATTTTGCATTCATTTCAAATAGGGCATCCCTGCTATAGAATCACACAACAAAACCATCACTAAGTAACAGAACCAACAGTTTTTCATCAAATTAAAGATTAAATGTTTGATATGGCAAGCGTTCCATGAATTCATGTACAAATTATTCACAAATAATTATTTACCTTCTCAAATACAAGGAGTGCATAATTAATTTACAGTTTTAAGTTATTGTAGCAAATATTGCCCAAGTAAAAATTTTCTTGCATATGTTCATTCGGTTTCTATAGATAATAAATTTATTGATGGTTAAGACTTTATGTCATTCGCTAGACACAAAGTCCTTTCCGTTCACCAATGAAGGTGTTGAATTCTGCAATCTGATTTAAGAGATTTGTGTTGCCTATATGGTAGGAACACAGTATACATTACATAAATTGACACATTAAGAAAATACTACAACAAAAGTTAGACATATCATAAATATAAACTTGTAACTATAATAATAATGGATAAGTATTAGACACATATGGAACACCATGTAATAAAACAGTAAAAGTGGTGAACGAATATCAAAGATGAGCATAATTGAGTTTATTATAAATTATAAATATCATTTTTGCATACCTTTCTATATCTTCTAAGCCACTACTTTGACTCTTATCAAAATCTAGCATGAGGTCATCAGAAGCAATACTTTCACAAGGCGATAGTGTATCCACGGATCCTGCTCTGCTTCTCAGAAACTTCCTATTTTTTAAGGCTAAAGGACTTCCTTCAAAAGCATTCAGTATTCTCCTTTTCGGTTTCGGCGTAGAATCGACCAAAGTGGGAGTAGTCTCCGAATTGTGTGTGGCACTAAAAGTTTCACTGTTTCCACCGTTAGTAATAGTATCATCAAATATCAAAGCCGGCTGATCAGCTATTTCATCATCAATTAAAAAATCCCTGCCTTCTGATAAGGAAAGAGAATTAGAAGCATTCGTTGGAGTTCCCGGACTGGAAGGGCTTAGCGTTAACTTCTCATTAATATCTTTAGAATTAGAAGAGCTTCCATTCAACTTTTTCTTCATAAACTCATCAGATTCTGAATAGCTACAAATGAGACTGTCAACGGGGGAAGTCTCATCCTCTATGAAACTGCCATTGTTGCTAGCGGCTGCAATTGCAGCAAATTTAGGATCTTCTAAGCTTAAGAGTACATTTTTAATTTCATGTTTAGGAATGGAGTTTGTAACTGTAGCATTAATTAGGTTTTGTAAAGCAGAACTTAAATTTGAAGCGTTGGCTACATTTCTTTGCGCTGGTAATGGAGATTGCTCTTTATCTTTACTTTCATCGCTGGAGCTAAAGCTGCAGCTGACAGTGTCCGCCATAGCTTCGCCTGCATATGCCCAATCATGATCATCAGAGCTTGTAACACTCGAATCTTCTTTGAACTGCCTATTTTTAAGGAATGTTTTCGGAATTGGTTTAATAAAAGATTTCTCACTCTTGTATTTTTCCCTGTAAGTCTTTTCTTCTTCTCCATAATCATCGCTGCAGCCTTCAGATGATGTGACGGATATTTTCCTTTTGTCCCTATCTAACTGCCTTTGATACTGCAGCGCCCTCTCTCTAACAAATCCTGTGTTGTAGGTTGTTGGCTGGAAAGCGCTGGGTAAACGAGGAAGGGAAACTTCGGGTTCGGAGTTGTCTTCCAAGTCTTTCACGTCAAATGTATTACCAGATACGACTACGCCTAAGTTTCTGGTCTTCTGCCTTGATTTTCTTATTCCAAAAGTAGGTGAGCTATCTAATTGTTCTATGCCTTTTAGCGTGTCAGATTCGACGACGTTTCCGCTTGTATGACTGCCAACGCCCGAGTCTTCAGTAAGGGAACCATCTTTGGAGGATCCTTCATCACCCGAAGGTTGCATAGTAGCACTTATTTTTCTATTCGTGTTAGCCAATGTTTTGGCTGCCTTCGTTTCAATTACGGGTATTTGGGGTTTGGGTAGGTGGCTCGATTGTAGAGTGAATTTACCTGTAGGAGGAGGAATGGCTGAGGAGGTTTTATTTTTGTTACTGTCCGTGGCACTAGAGTTTACAACGACCTTTGGTTGTGGGAGGGTTGATGGTTTGGGTGACTGGGTGATTTCAAAGTTGTTGTTTGTACATTCTATATGCGTTGGAGGTGGCGTATTGATGTCCGACACTTTGTTTAATCTATTGGAAGGAGGTTGTCGGAACCCAAAACGGCTGACTCTGGTGGCATTTGGTTCCTTTTTTGGAGCAGGAAGCCTTGGGGTTGTACGGCCGGTTGGGGCGGCGTTTGTAGTTAATGGTTCCGTTTCTCCGTTGCCATTCCTGTCTATAACATCAGCGTTGGCTAAGCGGCGAGCTGCATTGGTGTTACCGATGACATGGGCGCTGGCAGGACGCCTCTTGAACCCGAAAGACATAGCAACCCCTCTGGTGTATGGAGGGTATTTCTTCTTATTGTCTGATTCATCTTGTGGACTCTGCAAATAAGGAAAGAAGTATAAGATTTGATTTTTAAATGATAAAATATTTTTATGCACTTGTTTTTAGAAAAAGAACTATAGATAATTGTGAATAGTTTGTTACATGATTAAATATTTACCCAGTACAAGAATACACCTCTCATATTAGATAATGGTAGATCAAAATTACTGTTTGAATGGTTACGTACTTAAGTGCCACTGAAACACTGCTTGCCGTCGCTTGCCGAGTGGATGTGTTTAAATGGACTGAACAAATTCAATTGTATGGCAAAAAACAACTCGTATGTACGTAATGATGTATTATATAAAGTTCTAGCTTATTTCAATGACAAGCAGAAAATTATTAATAAATATAATTATCTCTATTTAATTGAAAGTAAACACGGGTACATTCACACAGCTTGAAGTGTAATTATAAGTATGTTTTATTCAACTTTACATAAAAGGCAGCTAAAGTTGCAAAAGTAAACAATGAGATAAATTGATAATAGTTTTACGGCTAAGCAATCTAGCGCTGTAAAAATATCAACTTCATTTTGTTTTGTTATTAATGTTATTAAACCATTACAATTGTATACAATACGTGTTTATTTGAAACACAAAGCTCATTAATGAGGTTTGTCTTTTTTCTATAGAAACATAAATTTGTTTAAGTAGTCAAGCACTATTTACATATTTACATATGCCTGTTGCTAAAAATAAATGCAAAATGTAAAAAAATAGTAACTGGTTCTATTGTAGTACGAAGCATCTAATCATAGGTCCGAGTGTGTATTTCCAGTTAACTAAAAATAATGTCACCTCCGTACAGAAATAGTTAATCCACATAAACTCAATTGGAGTATATATTATAAATAAAATGTTCTGAACTACCGAACTGATTAATATTCATAATTTAGTGCAATTTTAAAGAAGAAGCTTATGAAAATCTGAAATTAACTTCATAAAAAATATTCATTAATAAGAAAGAAAGCATGAATAGCTCGCGCATTGATAGAAATGAGTAGTCAATGATAAATTTAGATTCACTCGTTTGATTATTTATTTACTGTTAGTTACGTATTCTGTAGACCAGGGGGACAAGAAATGTTTTGTGATATCTACAAGTCTTTGCCAAAAAACCGAGTGTTAGATTTTTAAGTATAACGGCAGTTAGCTTCGAAAGCTCAAATTCAGAGCAAGAAATTCATAAAACTGAAGATTGAAGATTCATGTACATACCTGTCATATATGTGTGTATGGATAAAAATGCCATACGGGCAAACAATAAATCATTAAAGATTATACAAATTAAATAAACATCATTAATTTTAAGTAAGATGTTTAAACATTATTATTAAAATAGTTTTGGTCATTTAGTTTCTAACAATAAAAATTGGAACTAAAATCTCTTCTACAAACAGAGCAAATTATTAAAAACGCGTTTTGGATGCACTCTAATACTTTTCCAATATTTAAATTTTACAATCTATATCAAATTTATCCTACAATTAGAGAAGAATGTCGCTGTCATAAATTTGCAGTTATTTAAATAATTCGAAAGACAATAATTATAACGTTGTGTTTCGAAGACACAATGTCGGCATCGTTAACTCACCTACGTTTAAGACAAACAGGTTTAATGAACCAAGACATCTACATGGGTAATTATGTCGAAGAAAATTAATATTTCCACACGCATTATCTATTGATATACATTTAATGACAAGAAAGAGGCTTATTTGCTTTGCAATTATAGATTATAAGCCGTTTTTATAAGTTCGAAATGTTAGAAGAGAAAGTGAAAAGGCTTTAATGATTACAATTTGATTCACATTCGCAATTAATCAATTGCCTCTCAATTGAGGAAAAGCTTAGTACCACACATCGAAGAAAAATATTCATGTTCTCATAATAAAAGCTAAGTATTTGATTTGCAATTCACGATTACAATATGTTATTTAAATTGCAGTCTTCTGATTGCAACCAATATGCAGCAGAGCAAATTATAATACTTTAAAGTGATTCCGCATAATGAATATGGAAATTGCCTGGGCTCATAATAGAATGTAGCATTAACTATGTCTTCGGGACAAAAGTGATTTGCTAAGTGATTTCTATAGGTATCTCTCACCTTAGGCTAAACAACCTTACAATAATAATTAGTACTTGCAGTTGATTTGGTAGTATGACGGCCAAAGAGTTAGCTGATATATGCGACACCTGATATTATTTTGTGTTCTATAAAACACATACTTAGTAAAATGTTACGATTAAGGCAAATTTATTAGAAACTATAAGATAGTCAAACAGAAGTGGATTGCTATTCAACTAGGCTATTTGTAGTCGCTAAAACTAGCTCCTACTGTTGAAATTTATTATATGAACTATTGTATCATAGTAGAAAACATGTTGGTCTGATTAAATGACATGACTCTCAGAATAACTGACTGATTGCTTAAAAAACCGTTAATCAACTACAGTTTTGACGCTGAGTTTCATACAAAATCCTTATTTTTACTGTATTGAAAATGTCGAATTTTGTGATAGCTAATCAGCATTTACGGGAAATTTTATTTTTGTGTTTTGATTAGAAGAAATTGTTGTAAAAGTTTATGACAACAATTCTCCTACTAATAAATCATGTAGAGAAAAAATGTGGATGCTTAAAGAGTAGAGATTCCATCGTTGAAAACAAGCCCCTCTCTCTGAGCACCCAAAAAATTCGATGACTTTTGTTTGCTGAAGATTAGCTCATATACAAGAGGAGCTTGCAGATACCTTTGCAATAACTTAACAAGCGGTTGAAATCCATCGGAATGATTCAAAATCACAAACACGTTCTTCATGAATTGAAACCGAGAAACGTTAAAAGGTTAATTGAAAGGCAAAAAAAGCTTCAAATTGCTATAACTAATTCGTTCAGCTTCTGAAAAGCAGTCAAGATACAAATATGCGATAACATTATTCTTCTACAGGACGTTTCATGTTGTAAAAATTGTCAAAATATGTGGTACACTAAAGCGATATATAATACCCGCCATATTCACCAGGTATTGCTTCTTTTGATTACTGATTTCAGCGGATACAGCAAGATTTGGGAAGATCACTAGTTCACTTTTTTGTCCAACAATAAAAAAATTGGATCCAAACTTGAATTTTTCGAGATGGTCATTGAAAATTATCTAACAGGCAGAAAATCTGAATTGACAGGAATAGGTGTCTCATTCTCCTGCCTCTTCCGCCTGCCAAATATGAAAGACATTACACAATGTAGATCAAAATGAAATTGAGAAGAATGGCTACATTTGAAATGATATTTAAATTGTAACTAAATACACAACAGTGGTATCAACAAATAAAGAAAAGTATTTCAAACTAATATATCTCTCTGCTGGAAGATACTTATCCGCAGCAAATCATTAATTACTCTTTGTATTAATGTCTACTTCCCCGCCGTGAGAAACAAGAATACTCATATTTAAGAAACAAAGCTTTCATAATAATCTAGTTATATTTATAATGGGATGATTGATGTAGTCAAGTTCCACCTTCAGCAATTCGTTGCAGTAGCGAAGAATTATAATAACTTCACTTTCAAAAGAGCATAGATTTTTTCAACTAAACACTTCTCGCAGCGGCTGTTAAATGCCACGCTATTGTAGAAAAACTGATGCTAGCGATTATCGGGCGTAATTACTGTGATAACGATCGCTCAAGAACATCAGAAGCCAAATTTGGTTTAATTTAACTTTCTTCTGAGCACCAAAAGCTACCGAGCATTGACTCCTTTAGAAAGTACTTACCACTCCGAGATAACTAATGATACTTTAGGTCTGCTTATGATACATCTGAACTTGATCTTTAAATGTGGAGTTGCATCTAGCAGCAGCGCATTTACAACCATTTAAAATGGACAGGATTAAATACATCGGACAGCCTATAATTATACAATTAATTAGCGTTAAAGAAAATAAATTTCCCGCCTTGTTCGCGTTTGTGTTTGTGTATGAAATTATCATACTAAACAAATTACTAGTTCCCGGTTAAAATGAGAACGTGCGTTTCGCACATATTTATAACATGTACCTACTAGAGTGTCTCGTTACCACCTTCATTGCTATTCAATTCATTAATTAATGCTGATGTTCACATGGAATGAACCGATTAAAATGGGGTTTACTTTCAAATATTAATATATGTGTTTTTTGCGTTTCACGTTCTGGAATGTTGTATATCCGTAGGTATTTGTGAGAATCTAGATTCCTAGTAAATAAATTGTCTTATAGCTCAAAATATGCAAAATAGGCCCTGCAAAAATTCATTTTTTCGGAAATCATTGTGGAAAAATGCAAAAAGTTCGCTTTTTACTTTTCATCCAGTTTTCGCTCTATATCGCTCTCGCACTCTCTTTTACTAAAATGTCGTTAGTGCATTTTATCCTTAAATTGTTTTCTTAAGGAAATTAAGGTTTATTTTTAGCATAAGTATTAAAATTTTCCTACTTCCATGTCACATTAACTAAGTGCACCAAGTTCATAGTACAATCCATCATACGATACGAAACAAAAATGATCAAGGAATTAAGAGTTTAGAAAACCATAAATAATAAGTAAATGTCTACAATTCAATGGAAAAACTCTTTTATCCTAGAAATTTAGAAGTCTTTGTAACACAATAATTATAAGTTTGCAAGAATGCCAAACAAATATATAATAATACAAATTCCTTTAAAAGATTTAACTGCTTTGTAAACAGTTATGTACATACAGCTAGCGTGTATCCAAATATGAAACCTTTAGCGTGGTTATCTTAAAAATAGCATCCTGAGTTCTTTTGCGGCTCCGCATTAGATTACATTTAAATATCCCAGCATTTCCATATAAGAAAGTCTTGATTATAGTCATGAATCAGGGAGCTAGCGGTGTTCATGTCTGTAGGTTGGTATAATGATGTGAATAGGAAATATTTAAATTCTTAGGCTAGAGTTAATTTTATGGAAATGTACTTCCTGAAGAATATTCACCTGTATCTGCCACCATCTCTCCATGGGATAGGTACTACCTTTAATTATTATTTTCATATTTACACATCATTTTTTAATTGAAATTCTAGACAAAACTCCCATCGTGTTACCAAGAGAAAAAGTCAAAACTATAAAAGTAAAATAAATTATACCAACAAAATAGTACTCTATTATTAGACCCACTCTAAATACCTGGCGTGTCTATATTTGGGTCGAGGTTACTATCAACAATTGGTTCAACGCAAGAAGAACGTTTACCCAATAATGATAGGGCGGAATATTGATTGCCCTGATAATTGGTGATGTATCTAGACATATCCAAATGTAGAACATTAACTCGAGTGGAATTTAAATAAACTACGATACCCTCTAAAACGTGACACTATGATGGATATACATAAACAACAACACCGATAGAGAATGTGTAAGGGAATTGTTTGTTTAGTTAAGTATTCAAAATTGTTTCGATACCCTATTTATTGGATATGCATGAAACATATCAAATTATGTAGGCAAAAATAAGTACTTAATAAGATTTCTACCAGTCGTAATAAATTGGTATTATCAAAGCTATTAAGCAAATTTAGAACGACTTTTTTCAGAACATTCCCCAATAATGGCAAAATTTACTTAACCGTAGACTTTCTTTTTATACTAAACGGCAATTTAATGAATTTAAACGGCATAATGAATACCGCTAGGAAATCAAATAGACACATTCAACGTGAATTTTATTACAGAACCACAGCAGCACAGGTGAGGTTTTTATCGTCTTCAGAACCAATAAAACCGAACCGTAACTGACATAGAAAATTATACGCTTTTTAAATCCACCCAACCAACGCCGTAAAAAAACCGCTCTAGAACAAATAAGATAATTTTCTTAGTGAATGTGCGCTGCTAAGTTGAACACACGAAACAATTTATCTTTTGGTAAAATAGCGGGTGAAATTCGATTTAACGCCACAATTGTTATTATACATATGTGGAGTGTGTTCAACCTAGTTCTTACTTAGTACTTACATTTTGGTACGATATTATTTTCGATTTGTAGCACGCGAAGCTTTTCGATTGCTTACAAATATTCTCTTTGTTAAATTGGTGGAAATATGGATAGCTTTTAGTATTCATGATAAACGCTAATAGATAGCGGAACACTTCAGCTACACAAATTATGTCATGTAAAATATACATTTGAAATGTTTTTTTTTGCTTTTAAAGTTCATTTGTATACTATACACAAAAGTTTTTTGTCATTACACTTCTTGGCAAACATTAATTTCAACATCCTTTTCCTTAAACATTGTCGATATTTAGTTGTAGCACGTTATGTGCATACATATCGCTCGATCAACGATTTTTATTTGGATGAGACTAGCATTCTTAAATAAAATTAAAGAAGTAAAATATCTGGACAATATTAATTATTTGGTAATATTTTATAAGCAAATTCTTTGCGTTTTATCTATCTAAAGTATAACTGAAACTAAAATATAATGTACATGTTTTTAAAGAGAATCAAGGAAATGCATATTTTATACGTTAGGATCATTTACTTGAAACTAAAATTCTCTTACATATGCACAAATAGAAATTACATCGCCTAGTTTTCAAAGTGCTGTATTAAATTATAAAAGAAACATAAGCAATAATTAAGCTACAAATTTTCATAGCCAAACAACATTCTAAAAATGTAACTTGCCCCATACATTAAATAATTTAAAGCGTCTACTTAGGACTGCAGCCGCGGGAATATTTTTTCTTTTTCCAGAATTTTACAAGAGTATATTGTAATAAATTTATTGAATTTAGGGGGAGATTATACTGAAAAATTGTTGCTTTGTCAGATTGTTTTCTTGTCACGTGAGACTGATAATTTACGATGCCTACCCCGTATTATTGAAGTGTACATTTCGAAGGTTCAGTGTTGTTGAGAAGTGATTTCTATTGTTTATGTAAATATTTTAGATAGTCGCACTAGTTTAGCTTCTGTCGGTACGTTTATCTTGTCTGGCATTTCTGACTACAGGCTGCTTATGAAATATCCTGTGGTTATGCGGATAATTATATATATTTGTTATCAGCATATGATAAAATACGCATAAAATTATACAAATTAGTATGAAATGCGTACTAATAATAGCTTAGGCGTGTAAGTTACTTAACTTAAAATTAAATTAGACTTCCTGAGCTGAAAGTTAATTTCAAGTTTTACAATAATACCATATTTTTCCATAAAAATAATTATTAATTGGAAATTATTTGTTTATTAGACGAACTACTTGCAATGTTGAAGTGCTGGGTAGTTGTCTTTACATCGAAAGCTGAGAAATGGCTAAGAAATAATGGTATAGAGAGAAACGCAATAGTTTATATTAGGTTATTACCATTCTGATTTTAATCTCTTTTGATGTACAAATTTAATTACTAGTGTAGCTTGGAGTATACAAGATATGATCGAATGGAAACCGTTGTTTCATACATAAAGTTTAAATGTACAGTTATTATTGTATAATACAATAGGAGATTTTCTTCTTGGAACTTGATGTCACGAAAATGTTTTAGCCTAAAGGGTATTGAAGATGCTTTTTTATTATAAAAAACTCTATCAAATATGCTCCGAAAAATTAAAACAATTTATGACAGGCAACATAAAATTAAAACCTCAGAAAAAAATACCATGTTTCTTCTGCGCACAAACAAAATGTTATAATTTGCTCTAAGAGCCAAATATGCGGTCATAGATGGGATTGTACCACACATAACGAAAATATATTTGAGTTTACTTTTACAGCAAAAGTTTAAAGCGTGATGATTTTTCTCTTATCTATTAACTTGTTAGAGAAGATATATTAATTTTTTTATTTCATGTTGTTACTTTAAATATTTTGCTTCATTTCCAAATGTGCAATTTACACATCCCAAATTTTGCTACGTAGGCAGTCCAGTTATATCCGTTAGCTTATCCGTTCAAAATGTGTTAGTTTCGAGACAAAAATTTCATATTTCATTCTGTTATTCCTTAAATCATTGCGTTGTGAAATAGAAACTATTCAATACGATCTCTTAAAATCATAATTGTTTCTGAATGCCAACAAACGAAAGTGTTATTGCCGGCGTACGAAATTCTTAAAACGATATTTTCAGAAGTTAATAATATGCAATCGTGCTGGCGAATAAAAACTCATGCACTCGTATCGCTATATGAAATTATACTGATTGATCTGCTTATATAAACCTGGTCCTGAAAATTTATGGGCGCATGGGAAAACTAATCTCGTAATATTTTAATTGGTAATTTGAGCAAGCATAATTCATCTCTTTGTAAATTATCCAGCTTGAATGCACGACGTGCACGTCTAAAACACATAGTCATAAATTTAACGGTTAATATGAACATGATAGTAAATGTCATCTGAACCATCAATTTTGCATTGCTCAGCTATGTATGTCGGATGCACGCGTGCAGCAGCTATTTGCACTTGACATTCGCAGCAGTTGGGCTTCGAGTCCTGCCGCGGTGATTTAACGAATCAATAGAAAATTCCTGCTAACTGCATAAGGATCCATTTACTTTTACCGTTATTTACGAGGACGTTACTATTTTTTACGACATCGCAATGACATTAAATTATTTTTATCTTGTCATCGTTGAAGAGCTGAATACGAGCGGAGCAATGATCTCTTCAATTTAAGAGCCTCATGAGATAAATGACATGCACACGTTGCCTACTTTTCACTTCAATTTGAATCGACTTCATTTGGAATATTAATTGGCGATCCTTATATGTCGTTCCATTTTCAGAAACTATTTGTGAATTAGGCTCATTTATTACAAACTGACTAATTGCAATAACAAAGTTTCATGTTTTCATTGAAGATTATTTGTGGTCCTTTAGTTATTAAATGTAAAAATAACTATTTTAGAAATATCGATATCTTGCCTCCAGGAAGTTCTAGGATTAAAATGCCTTGTTACCAGCTTGACTTTATCGCCCAAAAGATATCCATTTATAAAAAAACTGATGCCCCCCCGGAGAGATGTAGAGCCTGGGAATCTATGCTCTGGCAATCCTATTATCGTAGTAGCTCCTAAAGGAAGCAGATAAAGGAAAAGGACTAACTACTCTAAGTATTGTACGGTAGATGAAAGTATCTTTTTTTGTCAAACTAAAGCCTCTTAGGGAAGTGGTTCAAACTTAATCTGGAAAAGTCAACTCGTGCACTGAAGTATTACGAGTTCAAGCGAAAAAAAAACAGTAATTTAAGAATTGGTGTATAGTTGGAAGAAATATAAGTTGAATTTATTTTTTAGGAACATTTTCTACAATAAGTGTCCATTACGCTTTAATTTCGTTTCCTCTAACAATGAGTTATGGCAGAGTAATTCCATAATTTCACTTTCAATGAACTATTCACGGTTGTCTTTGTTTATTGTTTTACTTATTAGGAATGAAGATCAAGAGCAGCTCACTTTAGATATTATCAACATAAGGTTTGTTATGATTTTCGTAGTTTAATCAATATGCTCAGCAATTAAATTCCTAGTAAATGAAATCTCTATGAAAATATGCCATCCTTTTTATGATTTTAACTTAGAATAGGAACTACAGTCATTTTAAATTTCTATGAGACTTTTTGTAATGTTATAAGCTTATATTTTATTTTACATTTGTATTACTTAACCAAGACATGAAATTTGCAAAAACTAATTTGTTTAATTTAGAGGAAATCGTAATGCAATATATCTTACTAAAAAAATCAGAAATATGTTTCATAGTAAAAACCGCCAATTTTCATTTATACTATTCACTCTTACATTTTTTCTAAAACAATATTTCCAAATAAGTTTCACATACATGACTATCATGTTCTAACAAAAAGAACATAATAAACGTATCGGCCAATTTTCAGTAAAATTAAAAATCAAAAAGTAGAAATTAGAATTACTGAATTGGTATAGAAACCGAAGCTTCCAGATTACATTCGCAACCTACTGAAGAAACAGCGAGCGTTTGAATTTCTCAATACTATACATGTATATCACCTAGAACAAAGTATTCTACACGAAGAATTTCTGCAATGCATTAGACGAGACACCCATGCCGAACCTACCTTTAAAACTCGTACTGAATGTCAATAGCAATAGCGAAAGCAAGTAATATTTTATTAGCAAGAGTCTGAACTGTAACTAAGACTGACTACACCGATAGAATACCTCGACAAATTGTAAATATCGCGAAGTTAATGAAGCGCAACGGGTTCAAAGCCTCGCCCAAATTGCGCTTTAGGCTGAAAATTGCAAGTTCACATTATGTTACCACATAACTGTATCAAGTGCATATTAAATATTTAATGTTGCCATTAATTTTCAACCACTGAGCAAACAAATAAACTTGTTTCGAAACCTTACAAAAAAGTGTTGGTCTTGTTTTGTTTCTCATTGTACTTTCTTCCTGTAACGATATGCTATTACAAATTAGCAGAAGCACTTACTTTTGTATCTGACATTCAATTGCTAACATCCTGCCGAAAGCAGAATGCTTAAAGGAAAAAATACTTGTCCAAGACAAAAAACGGTCCTAATTCATCGGTTAATTTGGTATTAGTTCCAAATTAAGTTCCGTTCACGGATATTTTATTACGTTTTATTACCAAATGCCGGGGTATCATTAGATCCAAATTACATGCTTCAATAAATAGGTAATTGTATCTATACTCAATAGCAACGAAAAAAAGAGTCGAGTCAAAATACAATTATAGCGTGTTAACCTCCGAGTCGAAGCTTTCCCTAATGCATCACATTCTGTCTTCTCGATTGTTTTGAGAAGACATAATTCGAAATATCGTTCGAGTTAAAACAATTAACTCGTATCTTATCTTCCCACAACGGTTGTCGGGCATTGTTTTTAGTACATCATTTCTATTCATGAAAGATTTATACGGCG
This sequence comes from Helochares maculicollis, assembly GCA_033557835.1. Taxonomy (NCBI): domain Eukaryota; kingdom Metazoa; phylum Arthropoda; class Insecta; order Coleoptera; family Hydrophilidae; genus Helochares; species Helochares maculicollis. The sequence continues at coordinate 14,109 of JAWQRO010000063.1, read as the reverse complement.
ACTTCTCTAGGCTCTGGGAACGTTCGCATCAAACCGATTCTTTCACTTGTGGAGGTGTAACTAAAGAGCAAACAGCTCGTGCTGTAAAATCGCAGAGTTGGTATTTATAACGACCTTCTTTGTTAAATGTGTCAGACATTGTCAGAAGATGGTGTAAGTATTTAGAGCTTCAGCTAATTTTGCAATTATATTGTTTGATATAATAATGGAGGACTTTCACATATCTCGCCACTCGCAATACTCAAAATACTCATTACTTCTCCGAGAAAATGTGTTTGCAGAAAATAAGGGGAATTTAATAGAATGTAATAGAGAAATGGAATAGTGCTACCTTATTACTAATAAAGCTAATGATGAAGTTGAATGAATGAATCTAGAGTGGAATCTAGGAAAAAGAGGTATAAAAAGAAAATTTATAAATCAAAATTAACAGAAAATAAACGCATTGAGATTAAATGAGCAGTATCTACATGGTAGATAATAGGAAAAAGTTTAATTTATCTTCATGCTATTACAAGTTACGGTCATAAATATTACCTTTCACGTGTATTAATTTAATGTTCTTATAAAATAGCGCCCGTGTGTGATGGTACAGTAAAAAGGTACAGAAACTAATTTCCAATAGGAAGCGCAAAGTTCTTCTACGGATCAAATGTAGCGAGGAAAGAAAACATATTGGAGTTGTTTTTTACGGCAAATAATGTTTCAGCTTCAGTTTTTAAATTCACTGCAATTAATCATGTTCAAAATATATTAGGAGTACAAATAAGTTTTCGCCGTTTTAAGGAAGGTGTCGCGGGGCGCGGCTTCCGTTAGAATTTGCAGATTATAACCGGCTTAAAAATTAATCTGTTCGTTCTAAAATAACATAACCTTACTATATTAGTAAATCCGTGCTAATAAAATATAATTTTCTTGAGCTTAAAATGTCTAAATTTGAACCAAATAAACGTCATTTGCGAGAACGTTTAATGTATTTCTTTAATTTAAAAAAATCTGCAGCTGAGCCGCATCAATTGCTCGTAGAAACATATAATGAAGCTGCTTTGACTGAGAGAAAGTGTCGTGAGTGGTTTCAAAACTTTAAAAACGGTGATATTGATGTAGAAGACTAAGACCGCAGTGGAAGGCCTAAAATTTTCGAAGATACAGAATTAGAAGAATTATTGGAGGAAGATTCGTCTCAAACACAAAAGGAACTTGCTCTCACATTAGAAGTCACTCAGTTTTCCATCGTTTAAAATCATTAGGAATGACTCATAAACAAAGAAATTGGGTTCCATACGAATTGAAGCCAAGAGATATTGAACGTCAATTATGCATGAGTGAAATGCTGCTAGCCAGGCACAAAAAAATGTTTTTTACATCGAATCGTCACCGGGGATGAGAAATGGATACATTACGACAATCCAAAAAGAAGAAAATCATAGGGGAAAACCTGGCCACGCGTCAACATCCACAGCAAAACCGAATACTCACGGAAAAAACTCATGCTGTGTATATGGTGGAATCAGCTGGGTGTGGTGTATTACGAGTTGCTTAATCCGAGCGAAACAATCACTGGAACTCTCTACCGAACACAATTGATGAGATGGAGCCGTGCTCTAAAGGAAAAACGCCCTCAGTACTATTTTAGACACGACAAAATAATTCTACTTCATGATAATGCTCGTCGGCATGTAGCGGTTGCGGTGAAAAACTATTTGAAAACACTTGACTGGGAAGTGTTACCCCACCCACCGTATTCACCAGACATAGCGCCATCCCACGATTATCTGTTCCGGTCAGTCTGATCTGTCGGAGCAGCGGTTCACAACATATAAAGATACCAAAAATTGGGTTGATACGTGGCTAGTCTCAAAAGATAAGGAGTTCTTCAGATGTGGAATCCGAATGCTGCCTGAGAGATGGGAAAAAGTGGTTGCTAATAATGAACAATACTTTGAATTAGCTTAAACTATCGTTTTGTTAGAATAAATATTCAATTTTTATATAAAACGGGGGAAACTTATTTGTACTCCTTATAATATTATATTGTAATGGTTACACTACGCTTAATTTCGAGCAATGAATATCAAATAAGGTTGCATTATTGAATTTCACTAAGGCATTAAAAATGCACATACATATTTTAGTCTATCGGTAGTATCGGCTGCTAGTGGGTAAAATACTTAACGATGCGCTCGTTAGGCATTTATTACAAAGCAATTTATAAAAACATATATATTTACACATGTCTAATAGCTACAAATTGATTTCAAATCAACACAAACAGGAGTATTAAAAATATGGTGACTATCCAAAAGTCTATGGATTTTTACTTGATGCGTCCATTGAACGTTTTGATAAATCATTTTGAAATGATCTAATAAAACATTACAATTTCTGTCTGAAAAACAGATTATGTACATTTACTTTTATTGCAATCAACATATGTATTAAAAGAATTTAGTGGAGAAAAACCAGATTTTTTCTTTAAATACCTACAATAATCAAGAGTATTTTTATTAAAAAATATAGCCGAAGATAAAGTAATAATTTAAGAGTTCGTGTGCAATATTTTGGTTTATACATTTAATACAAGCGAAAACTTTACACCAAATAAAATACAAAACTTTTATTTCGTGTAAGTTCCACACTCAAAAGCATTTTACATTTCGTGCAATGGAAATTCATGAAAAACATACAATACGCCGCCAGTTCCCCAATATATTACCAATGTGGTAAAGTGAATTTCCATACGAAAACGAATTTATAACGCAGGAGAAGAAAAGAATATCACCTAGATTTCCATTTTAAATAAGCCTCCAATTTCAGCCCCTGTCCCCAGGCTTTCTTTTTTGAATACATTCGACAATCAAAATATGTCATCAGTGGATATAAATACAATTGAACGTATTTCCGCCAATAAAGACCGACCTTCCGTAACGCTCAATTCTTGCGCTAGGTGTGTATTTTTGTACTTCCTTCCTCCTATGTTCTAATTTTTTATTTGTTTTCGTTACCGTAATGATGTATTTACTTCTATAAACTACGCCGGTTGCAATTTGGACAATTTTAACAACAATATTATAGTTTTTTGCACTGTCATAATTTATAGTTACTTTGAAAGGAGAATTAAAATTAAATCAACTGAAGCTCCTACATTGTTTGAGAATATGTGTAGCGTATTTTTGTAATAGAAAACTGTTTTTGAAATTAAGATAATTTTTTACTTTGCCTCCGTTATGTATAGTTTTAAAGCGTGCACATATCTCACTTTAAACCGTATTTTGCCGTTATAAGCCTCATTATGTATTATTAGCCGAACCTTTTTTTTTCAATTTAACACATTTCATTAAAAGGTATTGTTATTGCCTGTTGAAACATTCCGCATCGAAGCTCCAATCGTCAAGTTGAGCCTTGGTTATCTAAACCGTCCTATATGACAAGTGAATACGCAAGCAATATTTTTCTTATGAAATTATGAAAATTTCGTCAAAGTTATATTTCTACAAATAACACAAATAAATCTCACAAGAACGTAGGTGTAAAATACTACATTACATTGCTACTTTTTACTTTTAAAAACTATAAATTCCGCGCGAGAATTTTAATCGCAATTGTATAATTTGATTTTATTTTTGAAAAAGTGCAAACTGCATTTTTTAATATCGTGAAAGAAATCTAAACATCCTGGAATTTTCCCCTTGAAAATCAATAAAAATATTGTGAAAAACGCATCCCTACCTGCAAATCCGGGAGACACTCATCCATAAGTAAACCACTTGTACAATTATCCATTGATTATTTGCAAACTAGTAATGAAACTGATAACACAGCTTCGATTGCAACACAAATAAATCGCAGCAGTTACATTTTGATAGGGCTGCAGGATCACTTTCCTGATTACAGGATGCACCTTAATTTCTCGTACTGGTGTCAATGAGCGATGATTCACTTTATTTTCGTATCGGGAAGCAGACCAAGCATATCAAACTATCGTATAAAGGCTAGTGCGTCGAATCGGCGTCGGACAGACTGAATTGATCGTACAGAACCAGTGCACGGCGTCGCGACGCAGGCGTCGTTTAACCGAATTGGAGACCCACGCGAGCCATCGATGTCAAAAAAAAGAGGCTAATATAAGTTCTCTGCGGTTTTACCAGTTTCAACTTCCGAAACTTCCTAAAAAGCTTATTCAAGTCGGCTGAAATAAGCCGATGTTATGGCTGGGGTATGTTTTTTCGTGAAGTCCATAAAGATTTGTATAAGCGTATATGCATGACCTTGAATATTTTATAAAGACACTGCTAATCCGATCAATATTTTGGGCGCCAGACGTCGCTGTCGTGTGATGAAGACGAAGTAAAGGAAGGCAACTGCATCCAAAATCAATACCAAAGTAAAGCCGGTTGAAGTGACGTATGTAAATTTACGTTGACGTAGGTTCCTCGTGGCTAAGGGACGTGAGGTAATAGTTTTGTTTTGTTGCGTTGTTTTGCGGAAACACGCAAATGTTTTGGGGATTGAATATTGATGAAGGATTTAATGAAACGTTTGCGTTTTTTCCATTGGGTTAAGTCATAATCAACTCGCACCAGACCAGTGCCAAATTGTATCTATTTAATTCCGTAATGGCGTTCAAAACCTGGTGGAAAAACATTTTGAATTAATGGAGAACAAAATCCTCCATACATACGCATGTTAAGCATAGTAAGCTGTTATGTTGATTTGAAAGCATTGCGTACAAAAATAAACACATAGCTTTTAGAATATACGTTTTCATTTACCTTTGCATATAATTTTTATATGTCTGAGTAGAGAGAGAGACTAAAAATTAAATCATAATTCATAAATCACAAGTCAAATTATAAATGACTGTTACTGTTGATGGTATTTTTAGTTAGAAGTAGACTAAATTATTTCTTTGAAAAATAAATTTTCTAGTATGAAATTCAAAACTGCTCTTTGGAAATTGATCGGTACCTAGAAAGTATTGTTGAAAATATGCAATAGTACTAGAATATTATCAATATCAATAATTTGTAATTGCTCATAGCTCTACATTTCCATAATCGTGGGTCAATAATCAAACAACTACGCTATAGCTAACACCAACATTTATATACTAATCAGAAGTGGAGGTAATATTAGACTCAATCACCTGTGTAGTACAATAAAATTGCATAATATTACGTCCTACATTTATTTTATACAGTTTTTATTAAATTTATATAATAATTATATTGGACTTAAAGCAGCCGCAGGATGTCTATGTTGCACTGAGATACCAAAGAACGTGCAACCAATGAAGGAAAAATTAATTACTTTTAGTGCAGTTCGGTGTTAGGCTCCGTAACAAGTGCAACGTAATCTGATATTAAAGTCTACCATTTGTAATAGATGAAATTACAGTTCCCTTTCGCTAGCCACGTAGCATTATTGTGGAATCTCCATTTCTTCTCAAATAATAGCATTTCGTTGCGGTATGATCGAAACAAGAACTGGCAAAGGTTAGTGGCGTAGAAATACAGGTCAAGAAGTACTTTTAACCAAGAAGTGCTTGTAACTCATCACATGCTGCATATAAATAGTTCTCACGAGTGTGTTATTCGTGCATTTCTAAGTTTTTCTCCTCCTAACTTAATGACATCATAAATATATTGAGCCTCTCTAAGCTCGGAGCCTGGATAAAGACGTAGCTACTTTCAAATCTCCTTAAACTTCTCAAGTTATTTATCTTTTGTTGGGTAATTTGTTGATTGTAGACCGTAAGTTGACGGGTAATTCCGTCGTTTAATTAAATGGAATCTACCGCAAGAATACTTATATTTTTAAGAGGGTAACGAGGAGCCTTAACATACTTAAATTTCATATACATACTTATTTTCATATACAGAACCTTAATGTCTTAGTATCTGATCCACGCTATGCACGAGACAGTCGGAAATTAATCTACGATTAATGCGCGGATAAGATGAAACTATGCGTTTCCGCTGTTGCCTTTGCAACATTTCATACATTTTTTACGTGTTGCTTATTACGCTAATTCATCTTTAATGTGGAAATATTTTGAATTAATATGGCCGTGGAGTGGTTGTTTCGATACTGGTAATTGATTTTTTTGATTTTATCAAGTGGCATTGCTTTTAGTCGTCTTAACAAGACAAAACCAAGAGTTTACTAAGCTAATTATATGTATAATAAAGGCGACCATGAAATAAATATTTCAATTTAAACTTGGATTTTATTTGTTAATGAATATAGCCTGCTTATTTAGAATTTATGGATGGTAATATAGCCGACTTACATCTTGATGTGACTATATGACCATAAAGTACTGGGATTTGCAAAATTGATCAAGTAATATTTCCGATAAAATATGCAGGTTGTGATTTTAGGGCGTAGCACTAAACAAACAGTTTGCAATCTGTAACCAATAAGCTGTATCAAAATTGACTGTATTTCCCATTTTGCTTGAATAATCAGTTAAAAATTAAAATATTAAATATTACTTGCGGAAAAGCAGAGAATATAACAAGCAGTATGTTGTAGAAAAAGTACTGGCAAAATACATCCGATGCAGTCAAAACTATGCCAATAAGATTCATTTATAAAATACGAAAATAATGCAGTGAGTTAGAGCTTTAAACAAAGTCCTGACAAAAAAAAATTCGCAGCTTGTATCATTGATCAAATATATTCAAAGGCTATCCGTGATAAAGATAAGTGCAAAATCTAAACTACAAATAAACTATTAGTAATAGGCACTAAAATATACAAATTTTGTAGGCATGCAACATATTTAACAAAAGTAATGGCCAACAAACCATTTTAAAATATTTTGATAAGCGTATGTTTGTAAATCTTTTAGTACATGGTACCTATTTTTTCTCTATTTGCACAGTAATATAGTTGCCGGCAAAAAAAATATATAAATATAAGATCGAATCATATGCTTTCCGCCCGTCGACAAGAAGCTTTAGGAGTCATTTCACTTTCCTGCAATCTAAATAATACATAGAAATACTTAAACTTTCAATATACTAATACCAAAATTTTAACTTTCCAGAAATTATAAAATAATTAAATAATTAAATCCAAGGCCTACTTAAATCAGAATTGTGCTTTGAAAAAGTTAATGGCTTACAGAATTAACTGTTTCACCAAACGCATAGATTAAGATTTTTTGCCAGGTTCTGATTGTGCAGTATTACAACCGACAGATACAAATTGATCCTTTGGATCCCAGCTAAAAGCGTTTTCATCATAACTTTTTCAACGTGCAAGAACACGTTCAGGACATTAAGCATTGAAAGTCACAAAACGACTATACTACTAAACAAAAACCTATAATTACAGAGAAATTCAATTAATAACACGAAGCCAGAATTAACACTTCCTGATGGCTGGGCTTCATTTTAATGTTTATAATAATTTGTTTAAGTGCGTACATCATTGTCGCAGTTTAATAAGCGAATCAAACAATTCGCAGAGAATATAGCGTTTTTGCTTTAACTACCAAACCTCTGAGAATATATTTCGTAATATGCTGTAAATGCCTAATTTCTATTCGCTGGTCTACATCAATTTCAATAGAACTGTACGGATAAATTTAACAAAGAAATAGTTTCGCTGAAAAAATTTAGTCGTGATTTCTACCATTGTATGGCATCATTATTTTTAAACCGCTTTTATTAAACGTAGTCTTTTAAAAAACTTTGTGTTAACCGGTCTTTCATAAGTTCCTCTTACGCCCACTTTTCATTTGACTTAAAGGAGCAACACGTGAGCAAATAATAAAATATTTATAATTAATGAATATTTATTAGCCTGCTCCATTATTGCTAATTTTTTCTAGACTAAATACCAACTGAGTAACATTAACACGCCCACACTAACAAAACTGCAATAACAATGAGAAAGTGAAATATATACAAACTTTTGCATATTTATTTATGCCAATTAGATTAAATTATGAAAGGTTTAATACGGGTAAATAGTATACTAACAAGAAAATATTAAAATTATCTTCCTGTTGATATGCATGTTTTATCTCGATGGATCATTAACTGCATGGGTCACATTTTCTTTTAATTCTTTTAATCTTAGATATATATAGTTAGTTTAAATTGTAAATGTAGAATATTAAGAGTTAATCACTTTTTCGTTCGACTTCCTAGTGAAATAGTTTTGTAGTATCTTAGTTTGGCATGGATAGTTATTTTTCCTCGGTTTATGTACGTGTATGCAATTCAGCACAAAAATAGTATGTGCTGGTTTACTACAACGTACTTTTTGTAACAATTTTTTTTATTTAACTAACAATTTCATTAATAAGTTTGAATATTCAGCAGAAAATATTTTAGAGCATTTATAAAATTTTGAGATCTAACCTAACCGAACCCAATACATATTGATTTGTAACTGTACAAAGAATGGACACAGAAACTGTCTCTGTTGTCACGTGGATACGTTCACTTCCAATTCGTAATGTATTCAATGGAAGAAGTGAAATAAACGGCAATAACTTCATTATTTATACAGTTTGAATGCGGAATTACTTCGCATTATTCAACGAAATTTAAATAAAGTGCAAGAGAACTCCTTTTCTTGCACAATCCTTACTTTGTAACGTTAATACAGAGAACGGTTCAAGTAAAGGAAATAAGTATACATAGAAGCTGAACGAATTTAAATACGGTAGGCAGGCAAGTACCTTACTAACTTACAAAATGTTGCTTTTTGTTGCAAACAGCGGTATTGCAAACTTCTCGTTTTCTAAACGTGGTATTATGTTGACTTATTGCGATTTTATGTGCTGGCAGTTAAGTAAAGATTTAAAGAAAACGAAAGGTGTTTTGGGAAAGTCGCTTTTGAATCCATTTTTTTCTGTATAGATCTTATTGGTCTTGATATGTACTTTATTTCTTCTTGCAAATAAAGATCTAGCGTACCTGTTTATGAAACCTAACAAAATTTGCCTATTTTTTGCCTTCTTTCAAAATAAACTAGGATAAAATCTTTTGTTCTTTAATTATTTTGTAAATCTGTTTTTATCATTATAATTTTCTAGGTGATTAATATGTTAGCCCTAAGACAAATGCCTAGATATGTTCTTAATTTCTTTAAAACTACTTAAAATTTATTAAACTTTTATTTATTAATTTGCTTCCAGCTACACTCAGCTACTTGGGAGGTCATCTGTAAGAACTCATTGAATACAAAAGGGAAAGGGAAGAGAAGCATAGACTTTATTGAATGGTTTTAAAAATGCAGCTACTACATATAAAATTTTTTTTCTTCAAATCTATATGCAATGTAATAGGAATACATTAGCATAAAATTTATTATCAGACACTATAATACACGAAGAGTAGTCGCTCATGGTCCATGAGATACCAAAAGAATTTAGCTGTAAAATCATCGAACATGGTTCAAGAGGTTTTCTGAAGAGATTTACTAAAAATTCGAAAACTTTTACTTCTCTTTATGCAAATATACTCTTTGCCCCAAACCTTTCATTGGTGCGTGCTATATAGATCAAATCGACAAAAGTAAAGAAAGTGTAATGTAATAATACCGACTATAAAATTGTCTGCGGTTTTCATTGCGCAGTTGAAAGCTCTAGAATATAAAACCGCAAGAATGTCGCTATTATCCGTATAAGCATTCACAGCAAGTAACATTAGACGTAATAATTCATTAACCTTTACAATTATATTGCCTATTTGGTAATTACCTGGTATATGTACTTAATTAGTTGTTAATGACAGTGTACCCTTTACATCTGCGTATAATTTGATTAAGATGATTTAAACATATAGATTTGACTATGCTAAAACAGACTTTGTTAACGATAACTGAATTAAATGGCCCCTTCGTCCATCTATATTGACTCTAGATATTTATAACCCAATATGTCTAATTGCCAAACAAGCTAGAGAACGAAACCAGGCCCAAACCCTCTTCATATTAATGGTACTTACATTCTCCCAAGTGATCGTCTTGTCGGTTTTATACAAATTCCTTAGGGTAATCATCTTATAATTAGCTTGTTCATTGGTTTACTGTTACAGAAGGTCTTGGTTTTTCACTCATTTAATTAATTAATTGAACCAGTTAATGGGCAATTAAGAAGCAAGCCGACAGTGTTCAAATAATATTTCTAGGGAAGAGAAATTCGCAGATTAGTCTTGCTTCTTTGGTATTTTGTTGATTTTATTAAAATTTCTTTTGTGAATATGCAAGTGTTACAAATAAGCGGCGTTCAAGCGTTGTAAGCCAACTAACGTGTATATAAAAGACTACGTTGTAAATTAACAGGTAATTATAAGCTTTGAAAATATTTTATTATGTATTTATTTTTACCTCAGTCACTTCTGGTAAGTGAAGATGAATGGTAGAGCATATGGTTCTTTATATATCTGCAAGAGCAACATGTGCTTGTCTTAATGTACCGATTTATTTTTGTCGAAGACTAATAGTTATAAATATTGAAGTTATTAGCGGAAGTGTAAATATTAAAGGAAGTTATTAAAAAACCCCATTTAGGTTTATGATAGATAATCTCGAAATTTCAATCTAGTCCAGCCGCGCTAATTAATTCTGTTGAAATCAGGTAAAGGCAGCATCTTGTATCATTGCTCAGCAAGTTCAATTCATAGCACTTAATCATTATGTAGTTTAAGAATTCCTTCGCCAAACAGATGCCGATTTTGATACTTCTTATTACATAAACAATACACGCTTGATATGGTTTTTATCCATTCGCTAAATTTATTAGGGAACAATAGGAAGCAATGTAAAAAATAAGGTCATCGCATCAACAACCAACAACAAACAAAAATACAACGTCGATATGAGCGGCAGAGAAAGGAAATATCTTACTAATAGAACTTGCTTCAAGATATAAAATGTGATAAGAACTCTTGTTGAAATACTTATGTCATCATACCCAAAATCGAGTATAAGAAACCACAATGTAATTCTAAACATAGCAACGTTCACTAAATAATAACAATAAATAACTTCATTGAAACATAAAGTGTAAAAGTCCTTGTCTGTCTATAAAAACATATTATGACTAACACATGAACGAAGAAAATTATGTCAATTCATTTACTATGCACACTATGTTTAAAATAGAATACGTCTACCGAAAGGAAGACTTCTGTACATTTATTCCATTTTTCAGGACTACTTTTACACGAGCTGATAAAATAGGAGTCTTTATATTGCAAATCCTAAAATCAGACATACAACTAAGCCCTAATTTAAAACAAAAATCATGTAGTAAATGTTTATTTGATAAAATTTGATTCATTATTTACGGAATTTTCTCTTTGTGTGAATTTTTATAACTTAGTTTAAACACTTCAAATTGTGGAAAGAGCCCCACTCTAATATGTAGAATCTATAATAAATATAGCGAATATCTTGAAACTGGTAGAATCATAAAAAAAAACAACAAATCGAGTCTAGAAGCAAATAGTGATGAAGATACCAAATCTCAGGACGTGATTCATTTGAAATAGGATCGCAAAAATACTTAAATTAAATTAGGCGTATACATTAATTTTCACGTCGAATGAAGAAAACATTTTCTGGCAATACGATAGTTTTGTTTTTCACACAGTATTTGCAAGGAGTTTCTAAATCCTACTTAAAACACTGCCATTCACGACAGCTCGGCGAAGCAAGATCATCAAGTTAAAGAAAACCTTCCTACTCATTCTTGAATACGAGAATGAGGCATTCAAGAAAACGCAATCTTAACAAGACGTGTTTAACAGCGTATTATTTTTACATTTCATTATAGCATGTCAGCTTTTGTTAGCTAAAGAAGCTATTCAATCTAGGTAGCGTACAAACACGAGTTGTAGCACTACACTTCATGCCTAATTCACACATAGAACGAATGCCCAGTTCCGCTAGCACGAACTGAATAATATGGGTGTAAGTTTCAAAAAAATTGACGCAAGCCTTACCTCTTGAAGCTTCTTGTGTTTATGCATGGCGGACGGTTTCTTCTGGTGTGTGACTGCTGCAGAAGCTGCGAAGGCGCCTGCGGCCTTACGAGAGGTGCATTGCCCCATGGAAATACTCTGGTACTGTCACGCAACCCCCTGGAACCATATCAGTACAGTTAGGTCAATTCGTAATTATAAATGCAAATTTATAAATTTAATCCATCACCTGAAGCAAGTAAAACTTATCTTTCATTGTTAGTTAAAAACCTTTTATTAAAATGTAAATATATAGGCCTGCTTTTTAAGAGTTTGCATCGTTTCATTTGTTTCTCTTTAATTACTATATAACGTGATGGTACAACGCTAGATTAGAATTTTCCGTGCCAAATGCGCAGGCAATATTTTGCTTAATTTATTATGAAGAATATCGCCACTCTCTCCTCTCTTGATTTATGAGTGCTGTTTTCTTTATACAAATCGTTTCCTTAATTCTAATTTTAATAAGTTGAAATTATGTGGGAAGTTTTCACCATAAATGCAAACAATATTTTTACATATTCAATCTTTAGAGTATTAATGTTCAGTTAAAGGATTATAAGCCCCATAGTAAATGGTTGCTGGAGATTTTGCGACTATTCTGGTTAAAATTATGACAATAATATAACACAGTAACTACTTGTTTAAATGGAGATAATGAATTATCTGATATACAGGTGTTGTCAAAAGGGCGGCTCCTGTAAGTAAATTTTAGGTATAAAATTTTTCAATGAGTCCGAGATTTGAAAACTAATTGAATTACGGCTCTTCAATGTTGGATTATTTATTTCCCATTATCTGGGTACTAGCATTAATAGTCCATTTGGCAGAAAACTATTTTTTAAGTAACAGGCAAGTAAAAGTTTGAATTTCTGCGTTATGGTAGCTCAAATACAATTTCAATAAGTTACTTTTCTAACTTGAAATGTTAACACAATCATGTGTTTTATATTTTATAAAACTTTTAACTTTTATTTCTTGATGTTAGGAAATTATAATACTTCCAACATTTCTCATTGACATAGTTGATGCAACGACTAATTTCTTATTCCAATTTTAATCAAAATTATATTTAAAAATCTCAGTCTCAAATGAACAGATTCACAGAAGTATTTAGTGTATCCCATTTGTTATAACTACTTTTAAAGTAAATTGTATAATGCCGCGTTGATATTGTTTTGACAGGAATTTTTCATTTCTCTGCATACTAGAAGTAGATCGTTTTATTATAATTTTAAACCGTTGTTGTTTTACAGCTACAAACTATGCTCTGTTAAAATAAGTTTCAAAACTAAACGTTTATAACCCAAAAAGATAACACTCATAAGCGCAATTCTACGATTTAATCTGTTTGCATACACAAAGTAGAAGTTGAAGCAGATAGCTTCGAATTCAAACCATTTGTTCGTTGTTGAAATAACACAACTTACAACAGTTTCTTACGTGTTCAGATTCATTTATTGGAATATGTCATTGAAATTATTGTGTGTTAAGATTTACATGAATGAAGGTAATATTATATGAAATCAACTTACTTATGAAACACCAAACCTCCCAAAGCATTCCAGATAATTTACAAAACATGACTTCGTAGTTAAAAAAGTTAATTTGAACAAACTATCGTAAATATTTAGAAGCTACTTGGATAGAGGTCTTTAAATGGCATTGACAGTCACTAACAGTTAGCACCAATTAACTACGTTGCCAGATTTGCGGACACTTTCTTTGTTTAGCTGTCATCCAAGCAATTATACAAGAAAGTAACAAAATATGCTCACGCTGGCTCACCGTTTATCAAATAAACAGCAATGTATGATTTCGTAAATATTATCTCACTTTACAAACACTAAACGTTTTTAAGGTTACAATCTGTTTAGATGGCAGGCAACGGCATAACACGTGACCTTAATAAGTTGACGACATTCATCTTTACCTCATCGATATTCTCGTCACGAAGGTAGATTTCATTTGCTAATGGTCAGTTTACTGAAACAACTTACTTAAAAGTAGTAATTTGTGTTTTAGTGGTGTTAAATTACGGATAATGTAAGAACGAATTAGCCAAACCTGTGTTTAACCTGATTAAAAATATATTCCACCAAAATTTAATTAAACTATA
>JAWQRO010000062.1:0-64928 GCA_033557835.1 Helochares maculicollis | reverse complement strand
ATATATATATATATATATATATATATATCATGACAATTACAGTAAATTCATAAAATTTCTTTAATAGCATTAGCAATAGTTAGGCTATAAAATTAACTCCGGTCATAAAATGGGCACATAATCTCTACGCCTTTCAATGGCAGAATTTTTGGCAAAAGACTTATGAACTTGAAAATCTAATTAAGAAAGTATGGATTACTGCCAGGCCTATATTAAATAATACTGACGAAAATTTTATGCTTCCAAGCCGAAAAAAAAGTTAACTGCCACTCATTTTAATTAAATTTTTTACGCTACACAAATTTTCTTACAGCATTATCTTGTACATCCTTCTTTCCAGACATTTATAACATTCCTTTTTACATACAGGAGCCAAATGCGTGGAAAATAGAAGTAATACATCATGCCTCCCTTCGGCTCATCCAGGACACGTCCTCAGTCCTCATTTTTCCACCCTCTTCTTCGGGTATCCTTCTCCTTATCAATTCAGACTCTGATTGAAATGACTTCGACGGAATTTGAGATGCGATAGACCCAATCTAACATTCGAAAGGCTCTTCCTCCTCAGCTCGGCTGTAGGTTAAAGAAGACTGTAATTTTTGTGACGGTAGCGTTGGCCTTCCTGCTACGCGTGAGGTGACTTGATCCTTACTTGAACAACTTCCTGCTCTTCCCTCTACCATTTCGCTTTGTCAGTAAATCATCAGCTAAAGCCCAAAGACTTGTATAAAAGTCGACCCAGGTGATACCTTATTGGGATATTGTTGTTTATCGGAAAAGAAAGTTTTAAGGGTCCTGCAAATGTGAATATAAGAAAGAATTTTGTTTATCAAAATAAAAATTCACAGCTATTCTTAGATATGCGTTTTTATTGTTAACTGGGAACCTTGTATATTACTTTTAGGTTTTGTTGATCTTTCCTCACTGTTAAATTTTATATTTTCCAACAAGTTTGCTAAATTATCTTGAAACACTCAAGGTAATCGTTTTCTACAAATAAGTTCATTCCAATCAATTAAAATACACCGTTTATAATTTCCTTTGTGGAGCTTGATTCTACTGGATTGGTTTTTCTACTACCTTTATGTAATATAAAGCGTTATTTGACTAGTATACTCTGTTCCTTTGTCATAATACAATTAATTTTTGTAGGAAACCAAAATCTTCACAGCTTTTACAAGTTTACTAATACCAGCTGTCTGCAAAAAATTATTGTCTCTCTATTGTTTTCATGTATGATAACGTTACTTTTGGTGCTCTAAACGCCGAATTTACTATGGAAATAAATACAGCACATAAACTTTTCGCATAATGTTCATTTAATCAAAGAGCTATATTGTTAGCGCAACAACAACTATAAATATAGTTATAAAGTAATATGTTTATAGTAAACAGTACTATTTTTTCACGTTAAGGTCATGAAAGTTTCAATAAATTTATCTTATTATGATGACATAAATTATTTTCTAGTTTTCTTCATTTTCATTGCTTCAGTTGGAATTTCTCGGTAAATCTATTAAAAGAAGTCGGCAAGCTTTGCTGCTGACCATCTTCCATTGTAGCGTCATTCAATGTGCAATATATCCTAGTGAAACCTATCACCATGAGCCTCTTAAATGACACCAAGATTTTCAAGCAAAAATCTAAGTGCGAATCTATAAAATAAATTTTGAGGGGCATATTGCTTCCTTAAGCTTAATATGCAGAAAGAAGTTCTTAAATGATTTCTCAGTAGTTATCAGCTTTTGCTTTGCCGTGGAAATTATGATATACTTCTATTAGAACCGCCCAAGTTCGTCTTTCAGCTCCGTTTAACATCAAATTTAAAACTACGTTTGTCGTAAGCTATCGTATTTGCGGACCAACAAAAATTCTTTCTCTTCGCGTCACTGATTCTGATATTTTGTTCATAGCTCTCACGACACTTTTTTTGAGTCCCAGCTGTATGAGGTGGCAGGAAAATTTTCTCCAAAGACATTTAAAGTGTTTGAAATAAAATTTTAACTCCAAGTTTTAAGAAATTTCTTTATGACCAATTTCTCATTACATAATCTTTTTCCCTTGCACAACTGTCCCACTCAAATAAAAACAGCAAAACTTAGTATATCCTTCTAGTTATCCAGTAAGAATAGCTAATACCATCCGATCATCAAATATACCCCATAGGTATTGGGAATATTTCATTTTCTCAAGTAATACCTCTAAATTTGTATAATTTTCGTTCATGTTTGTTGAATGAGGGAAGCGCACTGTAGGATATTTATTACGATTGTGGAGTAAGACTGCTTTCAAACTAATCTTAGAAGCATTAATAAAAAGTCTAAATTTTTCAGTAATTTTCTGAGAAATTCAGTTCTTGAAGCCCTGCAAAATGATTAAAATACTATAAATCATCCTTTTTTGGAACAATAGCTCTTGAAAAGTTTTTGCTTTGTACGAAAATATTAAATTATCGTATTCCTATCTTACATGTGCCACTGTTTTTTCAACCCAAGCAAATGAGCCTTAGATTTTGGTAGCCCTAAATCTCGAAGAAGGTCATTCAAATCAGATTGCTTTAGAAAGTAAGGTGCGTTTGATGAATTTGAAGATCTATATGAAGTGTACGAAGATGAGGAAGTACATAAAGATGATTAACACTAATTTGTTGGCATTGCAAACGGCATAGGTGACTTCCTTCAAGCCAATCTTTTAACGTTCTTGAGCAACTGGTAAAGCATCATTTTGGCAGCCATTTTGTTCTCAACGTTAATTCACCACAAACGTAACAAAAATAGTTGCAGAATATTTACAAGTCCGCGGCATTTAATAACCTATTGTAAAATAACACTTATTTTAAAATAATTTTGATATCTCTATTATTCATTTATTGGCTCAGTTCGTAATACATAAGGTACACATTAAATACTTTATTTAAATACAAAGAATATAACTCTATCTATATTTTACTACTCGTCAAAGACCCTTTTGTATGTGTGAATACAGCCTGTTTCAAAATTAATTTACAAATAATGAGCGACCGGTTTTTGTTTGCAGTTTGGGGCATAATTACTAACCGAGATATTAATTACATGTACATGTTAAGAACCACTATTGGAATTCCCTATGACTGACGTCGTCGATCGAACAATATCAATATTTCAAAGAATCACCTTCTTGCTTACACTTAAAGCATCTGGACTCGAAACTGATGAAATATTAATAAAAAACCCTCGTTGAAAAGAAATAAAGACTAGCAAAATAGTTAACAGCGCAATAAGTTTCAACCGAAAAGGAAAAACAAACATGTTTGGTGGGATTGCGTTCATTTCAATTTGCTTTTAATACACTATTTACTATTACGTAAATTAGCTAAACTTTTCTTTATGCCTTATTCAAAGAAAGACATATTTACTAATATGCAAATCATCTGAACTTACTCAGCACGAACATGAATAACATGAATTTGTCCTATTGATTGTGATAGAAATTGATTGTATTTCATCGTATCGTAACTAAGATATTGTTTAGTTTGCGGTGTATGATGTAACCACCCTTCTTACGGAGGTAATTTAAAGCGATATTCTTTCGAGGTCACGATCAATGTACAGTTCAAAAAACAACGCGCTCGAATGAAATTTTACTTAAATGGTTGTTTATGTTCTTTTTTTCTGTTTCTCTTTGATAAGGTTGGTTTTGCGTTCATGAAAAATGTAATCTCAAGGTTTTGAATGGTTTGAAGATTTTTCAATTATACCAGAAGTCCCAAATTAGCCCAATTTTCAACATTTTCATTTATACTTAGAAAATATAAGGTCGTAATCACATTGGCATTCCTAACATGTGGGTTAAGTATTGCAAATTAATTGTCCAACAACCTGCATCGACCATTTATAGTGTCGATGCAAGAAACACATTTAAAAAAATCAGAAGCAATTTTTTTATATATCGGTTGTCGGAGATATTTAAATTTATATCTTCATAGTTATTATAAAATTTGTGGAATGGGGATTTGATTGCAGACAAGTGTAGTTCTATTTTTTACAACAAGTAGAAATAAAGGAACAGTATCGATACGAACTGTCTGCTGTTTTTCCATAAGCCATTGCAAATGCGAGTTGTTCCAATAAAATAAATCGCTAAAAATGAAATTTAGTTGCCTAAGTAATAAAATAGATACAGAAATTGCGATGCTCTTTACTTTCGTCTCTTGTGTTATGTTTATAAATACCATCCCTACCATCTGCATCTCCGAAGAAAAACAAAGGATTTTTCATTCACCGAAAACAACCTAAAAATGCCGCCGCTAAATTTCAACAATCTTATTCACAGTCGAGAAAGTGAAAACAATTATTATATTATTCCCAAAAATTATTAAGAAGCAGAGGCGAAAAGTTTTCCGTTACGGTATTCAACTCGCATTAAAACTTTTTTCTTTTCCGTGTTGCTAACAATTGGAATTCTGGAGACCCTTGAATAACTGTACAAACAAGAGTGAAGGGGTGAATTGATGGTGGCATTCGGGGCAGGGCAGAGCAGGGATAGGTTCTGTGGGGCAATTCGGACGCTGGTGTGTTTCAACCTAACGAGGACTTGTTTAATTGAATAAAAGTAATTGTGGTTGCAACATTCTAGTCCGCGACTAACGGGCATAGGACACAGAATAACGAAGGATAATGCGAAGTGACCTTTTATGAGGGGGTCGCTTCTGTTGGGGGGGTAAGTGGTTTGTATGTTGTACATGGGGAGCTGCAATAAATTTAGCCGCGCATTTGTCTAATAAAGGATGGTTTGGTTAAGATTTAGTAGAGTAGAACGCTTTGTTAGCATGATAGTTTGTGCACCTTTGAAACTAGATTTATAGTTAAAGCCGCTATCAACGCCGTTATTAAACATCTGCAGCAATATTTTTATCAGTTTAATCGCCTACAATTGGATTCCATTTGTGTATACTTTGTATTATTGCATGCGCTCCAAATTTATACGAACCTGCCGGTCGTAGTCCTTAAACACAGTTAGGTTTTTCCAAGCGCTGGAACACAAGAAAATTTAATTAAGACCGCTTTTTCCTGTAACTACAGCCAAAGAGGGAGCTTTGACTTCAGATTAGAAGAGTTGAAATTATATTAAATTTCCTAATGCAATTTTCTTAAAACGCTTGTGCTCAAATTGGCTTCGAGATTTATTTATTATTTTACGTTTAAGTAATACAGGTAATTTGCAGTAAGCAAAAAATTTTCATTTATTGAATTCACGACTACTAACTATTCAGAGTGAATTAAATTCTTGAGGTCGGACGCTGAAACAGGAATTTTAAAATAGTTTAAAAGAGAAGCGCGCACAGAGATTTTTCCTGAAATCAAAAAGCAGAAAATTATGAAACACGTCTCGAGACTGCAGAAGTCGCAGAATACAGAAACATCTAGTTGGGAGGATGATAAAAATGGAAAAAAGTCCTTACGTAACCTCGATTACGGTTTTAGTTAATTAAAAACCTTTTCTAATTTATAAGAGTCTTCATCCGCAACTCTGCTTTTCAGCTTTCATTCCTTTCAGAATATTTCAATTATTGCACTATTATTTTTTAATTTACTCGAAATGTTTAATGAATTCGCTAAGTGGATGGTTTTACCTGAAAGCAATTTGTAAACATATTTATTCAAGTGGCAGAAGTGGAAAAGTAAAATTTTAAATAAAAGGGGAGGAACGGAAATTATACAGTAAACTTCCAGCATCCCCTTTCATTTTTTTATCTTCCAACTGTTTGTTCATACAGCGAATTTGTGTTCTTTTAGAATAATCATCGAAGCACAGGACCAAAAAACTCTCGCGGACAGTACAGATGGACTTTATTTTATGGAGGAAAAATTAAAAATGGAGGTAAAGGTTGTCCGATTGTGCGTCTGCACGGAGCAAGATAGTAGGTGAAGTTACATGTTTCATGTCTTATCTCTCCGTCGCGCACACGGCGTGGAATTCGAATGAACTGAATTAAAATTACAATATGTGCGAACGATTTCGTAGAATCCAAATGAAATAATGAATTTTTCGTGCACTTACTTGTTATATTGTATACTTCCCCGGTACTCCACGAGGCGGTTTGGAAATATTCTCTAACCGATATTATACCGATTTTACCGATGAATCTCAATTTGATTAAACTTGCCATCTCTAGGTTTTCCATTTACGTATAATAATATTTCAATAAGACCTTTCTGTGCAATAAAGTTGATTTAACTTTCTTGGAATTGAGCTCTCTTTCTTAAAGAGGTCTTTCTATAGCGGTTATCAAATCAAACGAGTTTAGATTAATCAATCTAATATAAATAATATCTAATTTTTTTTTATATTTGAGGCACTTCGCTTGATTTTTCTATTTTAAAGTAAGCAAATTGTTCCGTTTTTAAGTTGTTAGTGACAGATCGAAATTTTTACATTAATAATTTTTTATTAAATCACTAAGATCATATTAATTTAGAACATTTAAAACGTTAGGTTTTCTTTTGAAACATTTATGATACTTAGTATCTGAAATATTTATATAAAGTCCATGACAAAAAATCATAGAGACAGAACAATCACCGATTCATTTCTACTGACGTAAAATAAAGATAAACTCAAAAATAAGTTAAACACCAAAACCTACAGAAGATTAAACAAATACTAATTGGACACTACAAAGAAGTAAAATGCAAATAAGGCGGTCATCCGAGGAAAGAACATATACCGTGTTTCATCAAGTAACGCGTTTTGGTACAGGAATAAATAGTTAAGGAAACATTTTCTCTGGACATTCAATATTTACGAAGCTAAAATATTTTATTCTTCTCTAAGGCAAAAGCGTGTAACAAAGTCCAAGAATTATTGTAACGCTCTTGTCAATATTGAAATTAACAAAATTCAACAAACAAGAAAAAACTTTCTTTGAAAACCAATAAAAAAGAAGCTCAGCAGAGAGGCGAAAAAGCGACACATGTTTACTTGATTTTTAATTTAAGTAGATAAATTAACTTCTGGATCAGCTAGCAAGTAGTTAACATTGTGTCTAGTTTGCTGTTTGGACTAACTACAATCGCAATTTTATCTATAGAATAAAAGTTTAATAAAAGATAGAGCTAAAACTAGGTCTGAACGTTTTTAAATCTAATAGGGCAATGAATTTGATTGACAGGCAAAAACACCTGTAAAGAATTCCTTGACTTATAACTAAAGTTACAATAATATTTTCTAGAACAACTTAAAAAGCTCTAACAATTTTTATCAACTTAACTTTACAGACATCGGGATAAAGCTAACAAAACATCATTAATTGCAACGTAATTGCGGCTCCTCTTTTTACTCATAAAATATATGTTACATATCTTGTTCGGCTGGACGAATAAACTCGTTATTGACAACGACAATTTTGAATAGATATACTATCTAAAAATTTTACTTGTATTGCACAAATATGTTTTGGTTTTGATCACTAATGCCTCTAGACCCTATAGAAAGAATCACATTTTGTAAGTCTCCACAACACGTGAAGCACAAATCATTAAAAAGTAAACAAACAACAGCTTGTATTTAAAAACTAATGTCGTAAGAAATTTCAACCACACTGACAAAAAAGCAATGGATGTTTGCTCAGATATAAATTTAAGTTAATATGCTAATACCTAACTAAGCAAACATATCAACAAAATTTGTATTTGATTTCCTCGTACTATATATGTTTAATTGAAATAAATAGAGCATAAAGTAAGCAGCGTAATATATTATATAAATTTAACTAGCATTGCTTTCATAAATTAAACACATACTCACAGACTTTGTCAATTTATAATTAATGTCGATAAACCAGTTTTTTGTACATACTTGTGCTTCTACTACTACTTGCTTGAAGTTTTCCATGAGTAGATTTTGGATACTCTGATGACTTTTACTTCCATATTTCCAAAATTCTAGCCTAGATGTCATTATGAATCAAACTCTTAAGCAACGTATTTAAGCTTTTCACTGTAAATTGCAGTACTAGTAGTTTTTCTTTGGTACAAGAAGTACTTAGACTAAACTGATCCTTAGGTAAGATTAGCGAATAATTAGGATTTTTCACAAAAATTAATTGTACTGAGAATTCATCTTCCGAAATTGCAATAATTAGATAAAAGCATTAGATCTATCATTACATAGACATGACACTCAGTGATCCTTAGTCTTATAAATGTTGTGATAAAGCAGATTTAAATTTGATTACTCATCTGACACACATTCTCAAATGAGCCCTTTATCTAAAATGACCAATTGTAAAGCTATAGTAAAACTCTGATTCTTGATGCCAAATAAAATTTTGTAATTTGGGATTGATATTAATAATTAATTTATTCCAGTAGGACAATGAAGTATATATTAATTCATAGATAATCGTCCCTAAGACTATAGTTTTCATTTGCTATGTTCAAATACTTTGACAAATAGAACTTCAAATCCATTTTAAACGACAACATCATTTTTTATTTGCTCTGTGGCCCAGAAAAATCAATTTTATCGACAGTGAAGTATACATTGTTGCCAGAAAGCAACATACTTTATTTTCAAAAAGAAAATGACTTAAATTTGCACGCTCAGTTAGGTGACTACGTTTTTTGCTAGCTATATAATGCGCATCCCGAAATTTATTACTAATTATTGTTGGGATTCAAAAAGACACCGACTACTGGAGCAATCAACAAAAACGAGGAACGTATATAGCAATTAATTGGGATAAAATGTGGTTGTGATACTTACTCCTAAATCCATTATTATTATAATATTGCCAAGTCTGTTTAGGAAGACTTCAATGTTTTAAAATTTGTTTCAACATCTAACCGATTAACGAAAGACAAGATATTTTTCTTTTTGATTTCAAATTAAACTCAAGTTCTCAAGTATATTCTCCTATATATAGGTTTGTGTACATATTCTTTTTTTATGATTAAGGAAACCAAAATTTATCTGGCATACAAATTTACGAACGTAATGACAGTTGAGCAGCAATCGTAACACTTCATATTTATCGCAAAATATAAGAACAATTTTTCAACCACTGGAATTAATAATTTAAAAGATAAATCACTTGATTCAATAGCTTTAGGGAAACATATATACATTAGTTTATCATTTGTAGTCTCCACAGTTTTTGATCTAGAACATATCACTTTTTTTATTTTAAATCAATACCTTAGTTAAAATTTTATCACTTTTTGTGTTACAAAAATATGTATTTGTACTTTTAAAATGGAATATATGTAATTGGGGTCCTATCAATAGCACCAAAGGATTGTTTATTTTTAAGACTCAAAAATATTACTACAGAATTAATCTGCTTATTATAATATTAATATATTAGTAAAGAGATTAATATGTATTTCTCATTTCTTAAAGTTAAGCTTTCATTACTCTAACATTTTTACTTGCCAAGAGATCAAAGTTGTTATCAGACCATTTAACTCCTTTTCCACAAATAATTTATATAAATCATATCTCTAAGCAGCGTTTTGTATAATAAAAATACAAACAAAAAATTAATTACTCAGCGTTCTAAAAAAAGTTAGTAATTTATATATAATGCTAACTAAAGCAATAAACGCAGTAATTCTTTGCTCGTTGCACTTTAACCTTTTCATAATTTTAATTTAAACTTCGGAGACGCCAGGAGAATATTTCATACCTGAAATAAAACTAATTTGAGGAATATTAAATTAATAGCTCGGGTATTTATGTAAGAACGTGCTCATGAAACCTAGTGATGGCAATCAATTGCTGTCCATTAGTTCGTATTCGTTTCATGCTGAGAATATATTGGAAAACCGTTCAGCTGAAACTGGAAAATGAGGGCAGTACAGAAAGGAAAAGTCCGGGTAATATAGTGGCTCACGCGCGCCTTGCAATTATATTTCTCATTTCTCGACTTTCTATCAATTCATTTTCTTCCTGAGATAGTTCGATATATTTGCTAAATGATTCCGATTCTTCTCGTTTAATGGAGATCTTTTTGTTCCATAATTAAATATTATTATCCATGAGAAAAACCGAGCTCAGCGTGTAAAAAAATCGCAGCTAGGAAATTTCCCAAATCACCTGACTAAATATTTACCATTCTCCGAATTGAATTTCGACTTTATTTATAGTACAGGCAAATAGTTAATTGAACAAGCGACACGGAATATGTTGGCGGATTTCACAGAAAACGATTGACATATCAATCGGTCTGTAGACTATAAATTTCCATAGATTTGCTGCTGGGAATGGTTGAAATTGTAATGCGTGTGAAAATAAACTGTTCAGTCGATACTTTACAATTCTTTAAAACCAATTTGCTTGTTCAAAGAAACCGTGCAATTACTGCATAGTTTGAGTAGTAAACAAGTATTACTAAATGCCAATTTTATTGGCCCCAGAAGTATAGACAATATTTTCGTATTACTATGTTTCTTCTAGTCTGCTTACTCAGCTATGCTAATTAATAAATTTTCTCGGAACTTCACATTGCGTTTCATCGTGATTAATTTAGCTACTTGGTTTTATTAAGCTAAGGAGCTCTACATTTGTATCAGTAACAAAATAATTATTTTCTTCCCAATTAGCTACAAAATCCTCACCTTTGTCCCACACCGCAACAAACAATAGGGAAATGAATCGATTGCTGAGGAAAGGCAATGGGAAGTAACATTCGATTTAACGCTCAACTGAACATCCCTAGCCCTTCGTTTCGAGCAGTTGACACAAGTGTTAATAGCAATTTTTTACTTTATTCTGTCGCTGAAACCCGAATTTGCTTATCCAAAGTTGATTTGAGGGGTTTGAAGGATCAGTATGGCACTAGACATTAAACGGATGATGATTCCGAGCTGGATAGAGGATGTCTGTAGAAAATTTAATAGGCTTCAACCGTTCCCCCATCCCATTTATTCCCAGTGGGGCCAATTGTACGTGCCATGAAAACGTTAGGTGTCTATTAGGACCTCTGTAATCCTGGCTCTTTATAATTGAAAGGATCCTAAATTGGCTCAATTCCGTTATGTAATTTGGCACATTAATAACGAAAAAGAGGGAATGGATGCGGGCGGGCCCTTTAATTTACGATTTTTACAGTTTCTCGGGTTTTATTTTCACGTCTTTACGTCTACATATATATTCCGGTAAATTTTGTCTCTATGCAGATAAAAACTCCCAGCGCATCAGTGTTATTTACATTTTTTATCCTGGGGGGATATTTAATATTCCAAGTGGAAAATTAAGCAAACGGCGTGCGTCGATTCTTTAAAAGTTGATTCATATTGCGTCCTAAATCTCCAGAGCCAGCGCCTATATTGTTCCCTAACGTTCGAAATCTCAGAGGAAGACATGTGTAGGAGAGACGCCAATCCGTAAAGTCATTCCGCGCAGTTGGGTTTTAATTTGGTCGTCTCTTCAACTGAAATTATTTATCGAAACGTTCTAGAATTCGGAAGCTGCGTTTGGAAAATTCGAATATCATATGGTGCTGTTATAGAAATTGGAGGAACGTTTTTGGAATTGATAAGACTATAAAAACACGCTTCAGTTCCTTACCTCATTTTATAGGTCATTAGGTGAATTTTTTATGGATATTGATATTTTTATAACAATTGAAATGCAAAAGTGATTTGGAATTTACGAGATGAATAAATGTTTGAAAGAATAAAGCATTTGTGCGCTAGGAAATTAACTTTTTTTTGTAAATGAACAGTTCTGCGTTTAATCAATTATGTGATTTACTAAGGAGGCAATCCAATAAAACTAATTCTTTGTTTTCGTTTCATATACCAAAGTTACAAAGTTTACATGCTAAATCTCTGTTAATCTTAGCTGAAATGTTGGTTTAGCATATTCTAAACTGACTTTCATATTAAAATTGTTGAACCTAGAAAATACACGTAATGTTTGCATAATATGTACATTTTCAACAAGTCTAGTTTATTACGCACGATTTGTTTGCGCGACAAATAGCAAACAAATATCTAATTATGAAACAAAACATAGTTTTGATTGATAATTTTACGTATTAATTAGTGTCATTGCTAGCACAATCGATATGCAACTCAATGTGGAAATTCAAACCCATTGCCAGATTGTATATTCTATTTTATTTTATATTAGTTTGGCAACTTAGTGATTGCAGATTATTAATATGTACGAAAATTATTTTTTACTAAATCTTCATTCAATTCGGTACTCTCCGTTTTTGTCGATGATTTTTCGCCATCGTTCAAGCAGCGCCATAATTCCACATTCATAAAATTTCGGATCTTTGATATCTGTTGAATTCGTTTAACCCCTGTGTACTACGGCACACGTGATAATTATTACGGGTATTTAAGTTATGGATCTGTATTTACCCTATTGGTTTTTACACTATTGTGCTTATTTTTATGAACAACAATATGGGCTTATTTGCGGATACAACTTTAAATTTACTACAACGGAGGCTTGTTCTCCTTTTGATTACTAACTCATATCAACTTCTTATAATTTATAACAGCTTATATCAACTTAAAACAACTTTTTAACTAGACACCCTAGACTAGACTATATATTCAAGCTCCGCTGTCCCTACAATCATTTCTTCCTTCAGAAGTGGTGGGGTGTACCACATCGGCGGCAAGAGTGGTACCGAACACTATCAAACAATTCAAGTAAGAGTTATTTACCATAATTAGCACCGTTAAACATTTTCTTATTTAAGTAATTCTGCATGGAACAAAATAAATGGTAGTCTGAAGGTACAAATTATTTAAGCAATAGTTTGTTGTTTGGTAAAAGTTTAATATGAAGAATTCTTTTATAGTCCCACTAGACTGACTGTGTAATCCTATCTTAAGAATATCTGCTTTTGATGTTTGGGCTAGTTCATCTTGCATCATCCAAGACTTGTTCAGCTTACTGTCGGTATACTATCCACGTTTCTTCGACAGTTACTAGTTTTTTTTAAAGTAATCAATTTTGTTTCCCTTTAGATGCAAATCGCAGATGCAAATTAGTTTCCTTAAGCTGGCGAGGGATCCGTAGAACAAGCTTTTTTACAAAGCCAAGCTTTTTTATTTTTTTTAATGCAAGACACACACAATGCTCTCTGCAGTATCATGTATTATAATAGAAAGATCTAAACTTATAACGGTTTTAAAAGAACTATCATCATAGAACAAAACCAGGCAATCCATTTTTAGAATTGCCATTGTATGAAGTATTTATTTTCATAAGTGACATATTTTCTTGTCTACTTCTGATGCATTCTTGCCTTTGCGGAAATAATACAATTAAATATGTGGGCATGTCTTGCTCTTTTTTTAAATGAGGATAAAAACAAAGCTAAATAATTTGTAGATACTATAACAAAACAAAAGTATGTGTAAAAACGGTCAGTAAAATTTGTTATGACTCATTTTACTAATACATGATAGATTGAATCAGCCTAGGATTTCTCCAAATCCGTAAAACTATGATGTCAGAATTATTGAAACACCACAAGAATGGTGAAATATTTCTGAAGGTTTTTATTGCCGCTCAATCAAACGATAATGTTAATGATTATTCGCAAGAAATATTTCTTCTTACTTCAATCTCAAACACAAGGTGTAAGTATGTCAGAAAATGTTTCTAATGCAAAAATTATTTATCTTTTTTCCTTTGTAAATAACCCAGAAGGAATTTTTTTCGAAAATCGTGTTTTCAATGTTCAAGCTGATTCTCTAAATCTCCTTAATTGGTTTATGATTCATTTATAAACTAAATACAGTTTTCTTCAGTATATAAACGAAAAAGCATGCAACGTGACAAACTTTTATTTAAACAGATTGATGTTACCAGTAGTCATTGAGTGATGTTGACAATTTGAACAGATCACATGGCGTTTAAAATAAGCAGTAGCTTAAGTTTTGAGAGAAATCAGTTGCTCGACAACTAGAATCGGTGGCAATGATGAATGAAAAAATTTCATATGTAATATAGTGATTATCCTCTTAGTAATAATACAACAAAATAGATATGCTTTCTTCACTAAAATACTATCATTTGTGCAATCAATGCAGACAAAGAACAAGAAACTATGGAAAAGAAATAATATCTCGATACGGCTACTTAGATAAGAAAACATATAAATCATAATAATTCACACCACCAAGATAGAAAGAAAAGACGACTGTTTCATTACAAACTAAAACAAATCTAAAAAAACTCAAAGAAACTAAGAAGCAACTAATGCCATACATATATTTCTCTCAAAAAATCCACAAAAAAGACAGTTCTTTAATACATATTATAAAAGCTCACCTTATTCAAATGCTGTTCACAAACTATCTCCAAGATGCAACAAAGATTCATATATAAATATTTCCACCAATTTGGCAACAAAACTATCAGCACAAAACTGCAAAGTTAAATCATGCTATCCCCAGATAGAACTTATACACCAACATCCTACTAGAAGTAGTAAGTGAATCAGTGAAAAACTTCTGGAAGCAGCTTTGGAAAATTGCCGATCTTACCTTCCAAAATTTTCAAACGGGCATAAACTCTTGCTTCAACATATTTCTTGTTTCAACAAAAATACCACAAGCAAATGCCTTAAAAACTTTCACACAGACTATGCTTTTACTGCAGATACGTCAATGAGCTAGTTTTCTAAACATGTAATAAAAAAAATGTTAAGGGTCTACAACAATTTTAGCAAACATCTAAAATTCACAAACGAGTTGGAAGACAACGACAACATGCCATTTTTGGGTGTCAAAATCATAAAGAACAGAGACAAAAACAATATTCAGCTATGCCATGCCAAGGCTAGTCAAACTTGACTATCCTGAAATTTTATAATTATTAAGAAAGTACTATCTAAGTTTACACGAAATAATCTACTATATTGTAACATTTTAAAATCCAAACAAGGAATTATTTTCAGTTGAGTTTATTCATACATAGAATTATTTCGAAACGAATATCCCTTTACGTATTATCGGATAGTGCGTGCCGTAGCTAACTGCAAAATTTCCAACGTTTTTTCGGTTGATACCGCTGCAAAATACATTCCGGATTACTGCTGGTAAACACAGTTGCCACTTTGGTAGGACGCGGTCGAATGGACATTTAAGTGTAATTTATAATTGTAATACTCTGCGTCAGTATCGGACATTAACTCGTTAATTTTTACTGTGCTGATTAACGCCATTGTCCTGTTCGTTTTTATGACGTGGAATACGAAGTACGGTCGGTTGTTTATACATGGATTATTGGAAATTCGGACCGACAATGAAAAGCTTTCTATTCAATGCCAGGTGAATTTTATTGTTCGCTCATCGAAATAAAAGTTGATGTTTTAACTTTTTATTTAAAGCCCCGCTAATAATGTAATGGGAATTATCAAAGGCTTTCCTAATACTCTTTATATTACGTCTGGTAGGTAATGAACAAAACAATAATGTAGTAGACGAATCATGGGTGTTATTTTGACTTTGTTCATTTTCATAAGTGAAATTAAAAAAGCCATAGAGTAATTTCCAACTACATTGCTACAATTTATCAATTAATAATAGATATTATTACTCTTAAATAATTGCTTTCGCTGTTATTTAAAGTAAAAATAGTATAAATTAGTGACATACATGCAAGTCTTCTCAGAGAAAAATTAGTAGTGACAATATGCACTTTTCTTTTTTCAATTTATTTACGATTTGCGACATAAAATATCTAAACATTGTGCAAAATTTACATTCTAATGGATGTAGAGTACTTGTCATTATAGGTAGTTGTAAAATTAGACATATTAGAATGAAAAAATAGAAAGAAGAATACAATAAATCAATCGATTGCTTATAAAAAAGCCTTTTTGCTTTTATATTTTTATATATTACCAAAATATTAGAAATAAACAATCTTAGTGAACATCATCTAATGTGAAGATCGTGGTATTGATTTTTAAATGTCATGCTGGCAATTATTAATTTTACTCTAAGCTTAATCTTGTAAACGTTTTTATTCAATTTAGTATATAAATAATTAGATTAATTTATTACACGTTGCGAAAATAAGGTCGAATTACAAAGCTGCTATCTTCCCACTAAATAACATCAATTTTCTTGGTGCAAAAAATAACGATGAGCTAGTTTGTTTGGTATTGTTTGATTTAAATTTTATAATTTGGCATTCCTAAAGCTTACTCATACAACCAATCATAAATTAATATTGCATTTTTAAACCGAATTAGGTGTTGTAGTAGTTAGGATCATCATCTGACTTAGTAGTTACTGTTTTCAGCTACAAGCGTGGTCAAACAAATCATATCAAGTATTTGAAAATCCTCATATATGAAGCACGTATATAAACAGGTTCTCGGGTGTCCGTATATATTTATAATTTTTAAATTCCTACAAAATAAAAACAGAGCTCATGTTATTGGTTTTAAAAATAACTTGCATAAACTTATTAATTGGATCAATATTTTACTTAGCAATTAGCTGTGTACTACTTCGTGGAGTATGGCACATTATATATGTTATTCAAAATATGGTAAAATTAATGCCTTTTACTCGAGGTTAGATGAATCGTTTAGATCACTTAGATCATGTGTAACTTTGGATTTTTTGGTACCCTCTTTAAAAAGAATTGCACTGCAATGTTATATGTGTTGGAAATATTAAAAATGTAATACACATAAAAATTAAGTTTAACCGCAACCCTGAAAATACTATGTTAATCTTGTAAATTTCAATTTATATATTTATTTAACTATCAACCAGCTATTGAAATAGTATTCAAATAGATAAGTAACTTTTATAAAAGTTTTTTCTTTTTTTTAATTTTTTTAGTATTACTTTAAGGAATTATTATAAAATAAATAAAAATAGTCTATAAGTACCTGTACATGTACATTTTTATAAGAAGCTGTCTTTACAAATGAGAATGGACGCGAAGCGTTGAGATAAAAGAGCAAATATGGTATTACTGCACACTTTATAATAGCATTCAGTTTTCATTTTAAAGGGGGAACAGGGATATGGTTGAATTTTAATTAACAATTAGCAATATTTTCAATCCAGTGTACAACATCGTTTCAGTGCCAGGATTCAACCACAACATTTGAACACGTGCAGTACAAAGTTGTAAGCAAAAGTAAAAGATGAAAAATTTTGTGAATGAATTATAATTCTCAGATTTTCTGTCATATTATTTTGTAGTGTACGCTAAAGTGCAAATAAATCCTTGGAATTTAGATCCATGGTACGCAATTAAATGTTCTAGAGTATGTTTCAGGCAACAGCTAGAAATCTCTCAAAACTTCTCCCGTATCTAACATAAAAAAACCATCTTCTTTAACGGGAACTAAAAGTACAGTGATTTGGAAATATGCTTCTCTGAATGCTTCGTTTACATCATAGTGAGTCGCTGGCTTTTATTGCTGCCAGTGAAGTCTGGATTTCATATTTT
Organism: Helochares maculicollis; assembly: GCA_033557835.1. Classification (NCBI taxonomy): domain Eukaryota; kingdom Metazoa; phylum Arthropoda; class Insecta; order Coleoptera; family Hydrophilidae; genus Helochares; species Helochares maculicollis. Next base: position 47,492 of record JAWQRO010000062.1, on the reverse strand, counting down.
ATTAAATGGAATTCTCTTGGAAATCATCTATGCTCCTTTCATTAGTATTTTAAAAACTATTCTAAACTTTCCAATGTATAATAGTTAAGTGTGTGCATTCAAGCCATACAGGCTAATCATTCGCGTAAAAAAATTCACAAGAATTTTATTTAAAAAAAAATTATAAACAGGAATTTGAATATGCATTAATTCTTTCATGGCCGTGATTAAATTAATTCATGCACAAATCATTCAAAATATTGAGGCTTATTTAAACTTTCAAAGGTTAAAGACACGATGACAGAAGGTGTTTGACAAATTAAAGAAAATCAAAGACGTTCTTTTTCCCATTTTTTCGCTCCTTCCCTCATTTAAAATAACTAGAATCGTTTCAATAATAGCAGTACGTGATATTTTCGCACTTAAACTTGTTATCGTGGATATTATTGATCCTATAAAATACGTGATAGATGTGGTGCTTAAGTTTTCATTCTATTTTTAAAACGCATATCAGATGCTTACTATGTAGAATAAATTACAACTGAATTTAAAAATACTAGAGTGACAAACTTATCCACTGCAGCAAAAATAAATATTATTTAATAGATGAATTATTTATGAATTTAACAACAAAACCTGGAATATAGCTTATGACAACGCTAAATTAAATAAAGCTTTACCCATTGTTAATTCTACTTTTTCGGTTGTTCCATTATTTTGTTAATGTATTTCTCCAAACCTTTATCGTTTTCTTCTCTGATTTCCTTAACAATGGTATTGTATTTTTCTGTGTTTATTCTAGCACTAGAAAATTTTGACTTAACGTCTTTACCATGCGTGTTGTGTTGGCCATCAGGAGCTGAAAATTGCTTCTTTTCTTTCAATGGTTTACTTGAGATGTCCTGTTTTGGAGGCAATATTTTCGGAGTGATGTTAATTCCCTTTACAAATTTTTTACAAAAAAGTCTGAGGTTCATTCGAGGTGGTTCCATTTTTTAAATAGATTTAGCTTTTTTCACAAATTTCCTTCGTTTTATTTGCATATTCTGTCCGTGTTTTCCTTGCGTTCTGGCATCACCGACACATCAGCGACATTTAAACGAATGGCTGGAAGTTGTTCACTGACATTTACCGTCGTTGTCATTAAAATGTGTAATTAAGGATAGCAACCACTGCTATGGATACTGGGACATTTATCCATTCAGTACTCAGCTTATGGATGCAAAATGTGTTACCATCTGTTTTTACTTGAAAATTAGAAATGTTTTAGCTCAAAAAGGCACCACAAAAACAACACAACTGAAACGAAGTTTACAATTGACCAATTAAGTATTCTCATTTGGAAACAATTGACTTGATTATTTATTCAAGAGGTGTTGAAAGTGTGGAAAACAACAAAAACTCAATGTATTTTCGCTAACAAACCGGGAACCGCAAGGGACTATAAAGCATAAAATGATAAGTCAATTGAAAGGTATATTTCGATATTATATTTGTTCGCAAAACAATAGTTTCCGATTGCATCGGAAATAATTTATGGTGTCGATTTTTAAGTAAAATTTAGTTCCTTGTTTGGGTAGGCACATTAAGAGAGACAGTATAATAAAAAAACAACAAAATTAGCTGTGATTCATAACTCCCCATTTTAACCCCGTTAACAGGACTGAAAAGTCGCTGTCCTTCCTTCTAACCCAAGGGTAGAAAGCAGTGTTGTCAGGGTGTGCTGCGGCTAGGAAATTCCGTTTTATAAATTTACGAGCGCCGCACATATATTACACCAATTTCTCGTTGACAGATCATAACCCTCCCTGGATTGTGCCATCAGCTGTGCGCCGGGGGCGAAACGAAGAAAAAACGAGCGTGTTTACGGTCAAAGAAGGACCTCTAATCTTGCATTAAAGTCAGAGAAAAATTGGAAGCAAAAGAGCTACGAATGTATACGGAGGCATTCAAGAAAACAACTTGTATATCGTCAGGATTAATGCTCGCTATAAATTTTAGTCTAAATGCATACCTACTTTAGGATATGTCAAGTTTTTTTACTATTGCTACACTTATATATAAAGTAGAGGTCTATAAATATTATAATATTTTATATATAATAGTTTTTGTAGTCACATGAAAAAGTATGGGGTTTGTTTTTCTTCAGAAAAAATCTACTTCCTTGAAGTCCCAGACTTCTATGCACCAGATATCCATAATCATTTTAAAAGGCAAAAGTATATTTGCTTCTGCGTATACTTTCATAAATTTAAATCTGTAAATAGTTATCCACCGACTAGTTGGAAGTACTACTGGTTGCTGGTTTTTCGATTTGTTTCTCAAACAGAGACGCATACATATCCCTGTTTTACCGATGGAATTTTTATGACGTGTTTCCCGTTCATACCACTCAAATCCTGTTGAATTATTGAGTGTATCCCGTAAATAATTCGTTCTGGGTCGTGCAGGAAGTTCGTATAATTCAATGATTAATGCGGTGTTGTAAACTTGTTCACTTGTTCTGGATTAACTCGTACTAGAAGAGGCTGGTTTAATTAAAACTTCGATGGCTAGCTATACAATTGCTCCCACGTATGTATTCATCAGTTTTCTCGGCAAAAATGAAGGAAATCTGCAATGCTCTTCCAGCCAGCCATTCTCCCATCTCTAGAACTAAGTCTCATTAGAGATGAATAAAAGGGGAAGCCGTTTCCCACCGTTAAATATGATATTCCGCTTGAGCAATTAAATGAAATGCGAAAGACATGTTCAAATACGGATTCGGGACAAGAAATTTAATTACTGTATTTACACAAGGAGGCCAGAGTTAAATCCCCTAACCCGTCTATTTGCCAGACATTGTCTTCGGATGAGTTGTTGAACGGTTGCCAAAAGCCTTGTGTGCAGTAACTATAATACAAGAGTAGAGACGGAAATTGTGATTTGATAGAATAATAAGCAAATATTTGCTCTCTAATGGTTACCACAGCATGTGGTTACTTTTGGTTTATTTCCAATAAGTATTGCCTTATAAAACAGCAATTACTAGGTATAACTACAGATCTTTATTTTATTCAATATTTGCTGCAATTTTAAAACACAAATTGCTGCTTAGAAAACGACAGTTTTTATTTTCAAATATTACAGGAGTATTCAATGAATGCTTTCACAGTACATTCGCGATACACATATCAAACTGAACTTGAGCAAACAAAGTAAAATTTCGTGACAGTAAATAATACGTTTGAAAAACACGTACAACTTTTCGCTGAAAAAAGTTAGGAGCAGTGAATTGAACTCACCCAGTCGTGTATGAAATAAATAAAAGAAGAAATAGTGAAGCGTTGTTTGTAACGAGAGCTAAATTAACAGCTGGAAATAATTTCAAGCTGCTGGAACATAAAAATGTTCACCTAACTGACGCTGGGGGCCTGTTACAATGGGAATTAGAGGGAGAACAGGGATGCGGGTGGGATAGAAGACCGATAATTAACATCTAGCTATGTTGTATGGTCAGTTAGGAAGAGAATACTAGTACTGTGATGGATCTGTTTGCGTTGCATGTTAATCTAAAACTTGCACATCGATGGCTCCGACAATTCAAAAGTCATTAATTTGAGATATTTCGTAAACGAATGAATTCATCTGATTTGCTTTCATTGAATCGAATGTGTTCCCACAGAATTAATATAGGAAATAGCTAGAACCTCTTCATTGATAATTATTTTATGACAGCAATTTTAACACATAGAATAATGTGTAACAAAATGTTTGATAAATAAATAAATCATGCAATCATTGTCTAAATAGAAATGCATATCCTGATATTATAATGACTCTACTAAATGAAACAAGTTTGTAATAGTGAAAACATACAATTATAAATTCACTCGTAGATTACAGAAAACACGATTTTCTAATCTTTAACCACTTTCGTGGCGCATAAGTCTTTTTCCGTTAATTCACGGCTGGGAACTGAAACTGGAAAGGGGTAGAGCTCTTACAGTTCTCTCTAAGAGGTTGAATAGGATCGTATCAAGTTAAATTCTTCTTTGAATTATCCGTGTATTGCCAGAAAATCAATCTGACTCTCAAAAAGGTCACGAGGGCCGCATATTACAATATTCGTTAGCGTGAAAAGTTGCACAAAATGTGTCCTTCAATAAACGTATCAATTTCATTATTATTCCCAATTTCTCTTAGCTTTAATTATTTTCATTTTGCGTGAAGACGAGGAGTGTAAGCCAAGAGCTTTTTTGTCACTTATTTTATTTAAAATATTAAATATATGCCATTTACTCTTAAAATAAACGCATCTATAAGATTTAGACTCTATAAACATTTTTATTATGAAACATTTCAACATATTTGTGACATTAAATACATTGAACAGATACCTGGTGGCAAGAATATTATTATTATAATTATGTTAAAATGTGTAAGTACTTAAAGAATATTCGTTGTCATTAGCCCATTTTTACAAAGCTCCAGTCAAAATTTTACAGCTTTTCATAAAAACGGAGTTCATAATAATAAATACACAAAAGTGCAAACTGTACTGAGTGAAATGAAATTAAGCACACTATAAACAAATTTAAGATTATAACATGTATTTAAATTGCAGCATCTTACATTACTGGTAGACTTTGTGTTGTACAATAAATATACGGGCAGATCTCAGTCGATAGAAATATAGATCTTTGTAAAACATTTTGGTCTAAATGAATTAAAATAAATAATAGTAAGTCAACTAATTCAACAATATTTAACCAAAAATTGTGAAACTAGTTTTGAAATGTTTTGCTTAAAATCAAATATTTAATTCTTCTTCTTTCTTTAGTGCTTAGTTCGCATTCGGTTGAGTTCAGTTTGCTTCTCTTGATATTACTTGGTAACGAGCTCTCTTTACGACCATTTTTCCATTTCTTTCTATGGGTGGCTACATCCGTTACTTAGTGTAAATCAAGTTGCTGGCCTAGTCTCTCTAGTCTTTTTTGATTTGTTTCGACTGAGGTTTCCTGGTCTTACAGTTCAGGGATGCCAGCCTGGACTCGCTCTACGACACATATTTCCAAACTATCGCAAATAGTATTGTTGAATTTGTTTCTAGATGGTTGGTTGATTTAGGAACGCAGATGCGATGGTGTTGATGTGATCTCAGAGTAATTTCTTATTGAGCTGATATAGGTATCGCATCTGAAAAATATCAAGCTTATTGACATCCGTTTCGAGTAGCGTCTACGTTTTGGCACCATACAATAGCACTGGTTGAATGAGTGTTCGTAATAGACGAACTTTCCGACTTCAGGAATAGATATTCACATAGGCGACAAATTCTTTTACAGACTATCGAGTTAAAATAGTTCACTTAAAACCATGAATGGTACGATTTGAGCAATATTATAAAAAGACAACAGTACTTTTATCTTCATTGAACTAAATTGTGAACCACTTCTTCTTTCAAAGGCTTTTCTTATAAAGGCAACTATTACGATAATGGAGAGAAATGGAGAGCCAATATTTTTTTGTTAGGTTCGAGTCTGGATAGATAACACCTCTGACATTTTTCTCTGAAGACCATGATAAATTTTCCAGAAATGTATTTACCCTACTAGATTTTTCAAACAGTAAACCAGTCTACACAATTCAATGCGGACTTAAAGTCAGTGAAATGAAATCATTTTCTTTTTCCTCATCCTAATCGTTTCTTTTATTAGCTAAGTGCAAAGGTTTGGTTTAGGCAGCTGGATCCATATTGAAAGCCAGCTTGTTCTGTCCAACACGATCGCTCTCGTGAGATTGATTGATCTTAATGAAGACTTTGCCTAAGACTAAAAAAAGGCTGATGTCATGATATGTCTTACAATCTTGACTTTCGCCCTTTTTGAGAACAGGAATAATTATTGCTCTCTACAGAGATTAGGGTATTTGCTACGTATTTCAGACCTTCGTGACGAGAAGATAGAGGTGGTCATACAAAACTTCTACAGCAGCCTTGATGATTTCTACTGTAATCCCATCAATTTTTGGCATTTTGACTTCCGCAAGTCGTTCATCAGGTATGTAGGTTGCGGTATATGAGATGGTGCTGCTGATGGTCCTAGAAAAGGATTGCTTAAAATTGCCTCTATATTTCTTAATAACTATTTTTTTTTGCTTTATAGACTATTGAATGTACCTCTTATCAAATGCTTAATCTGCAATCAACTAAGAACTTTTTATTCTAAAATAGGGCAAATAAAATTCGAAGGCAAAAGAACGAGTCAATTTGAGTCTGCTTAACTTGTTCATGGCGTGACTTTCATAAATATAGGCTAATAATAATCAACAGAAAAATATACCCGGAGACCAATTGCAAAAAATTTCGATCTCACGTATTGTTTTCAAATATGGCTAAGTGAGTAGGTGTATCTTCTAAACTGTAAAACTCATTTAAACCATATATTTTCTTAAATTTTCGCAAAACAACTAAGATATTTACTTTATTAAAAACTCGCATTCAATTCAGAATAAAACTTTTTCATTGTTTAATAGCTGTTCATAACCATTACCTCCCCTGAAACTAATGAAACTGATTACAATGACTATTCTTTTTAATACACCCACATCTCTTTGGCAAATGCATCTAGATTAAATTATTTACTTTGTTTAATAATATTTTATGCAGTTTTTAGTTTTATGAACTTTAGCTAAATAAACGATGTAATTTTTAATCTTCAGATCTTTCATCTATCTATAAGCCTGATAGATAGCCGGATGAGATAAGAACATTTGACCAACATGCGTCAAAGCAAGCATCAACTTTATGGTTAATGCTATTATCCGAAGATGATTTCGTCGCCTGAATATTTTCAATATTTATGATAAATGTAAGCAACTATTTCATTTATCATTTCTTAAAATGGTGATAAAACTATAAAATCAGTCCAGTAATTTTATCTGATGGGGAAATAAAACTATTATTTAAAAATCCGCACGACGATTCAGTATCACTATAATATTCATATTTATTTATTCATAATCTTACAAGGACAAGTGAAGATAAACATCATTTTGAATTTTTTAAAAGATATTGTATGATTTTTCTTACTCAAACTCTAGGGTAACTCAATCAAAAAATGTTGCAAAACTACAAATAAGTCAATTTATTGGTTGTTATACACTAGGAAGTTTTCACCTCAATCGTATTTACTTGACAGAGTGTAAATAAATTTCACTTTTGCCAAATATTTACAAAAAAATATAACCTTAAAGAAAACATGAAAGCTTAGGCATATAAGGAAACAGTCTGTTTAGTCAAATCTTTTATCTGACTTTAGTAAAAAAGCAATAGCTGGTTCCGGAATTAAATTAAAATTCACGTTTATACAATAATTGGAATTCAGGATACCTTTAATAGATTTTATAAATGTATCCACTTTTCAAAGCAGTCATGAGTATTTATTGCGTAATTTATAAGCAATCAATAGATGATATGTGGAAACTAAATTATTAATTTGCTAATCCAAAAATAATCAATGTTTCTATCATAATAGTGGTCTCTGAAATCCAATTACCGTTCAATGATTCCTGATAATTTTATATAAAACTATACATTTTCTACGAACTCATATGTTTTTAATGTTTTAGTTTTAGTTAATCTATTAGTTTGGCTTACCCATAATGACAGCAATAGCCTAAATAGTCATTAATCAAAATAATTCTATTATTATTGTACATTTTTCATTATATCTATCAGATATGCTATATATTATCTGCTTTGTTTATCGTAGCTTATGATTTGCATCAATTATTTCATTCACTGTTACTAACTCTAGATAGGTATATAGGTGGAATCTATTGTATAAAATATTAGAAATATGCCTTTCGTTTTTCATAGAAGGGATCTCATTTCACTGAGAGTATATTTTGCATATTCATACAAAATATACCCTTTGAGCTTTCGTCTTCAATATAATCCTGCGAGATATATCAAAAAAGCTCCCCGTTTAATAAATCCGTCCTTTCGAAATTATCAGTTCAGAAACAAAATCAAATCCACCATCGGCATCGAGTTGAGGTGGGGAAAGAACGGGCGGTTTGTCGGCGGGCCACCGGAAGTAAAAGGCCCCTTTCCGGGCCGATATTATGAAGAATTCCTTCTTTATCCGTTGCTCATCTCCTTTCCAAAATGAGATTAGACGCCGCCGGCTTAGCTCGAGACGCAGGGGCGCAGTTTCTAAGGGGGATGATCGTCGTCGGTGTGTGAGTCCACTACCCCAGCAATATTTCTTATCGCAGTAGGCCATTAATCAAACAAAAACGGAGCCCGTTGTTGCTCTTCTCGTCGCTCCGGGATCGCAGTGCTCGTCCGCGCGTCTATTGTTTACTTTGGCCAATGTCGAGGCGCACTAGATTGAGTGATTGATTGATTTGACCTACGGGGTAGTCCCGTACTGGCCGTCTTAGCTAGTCACGGTGTTTATCCGATTGTTTTTTCCTCTTCCTCCTTATCTTTAACGAATTTGCTCATATTTCGTAACAGATTTATGGTATGCCCGGAGAGGAACTTCATAAATTTTCAAGAGTTAAAATACTGCTTTTAAATCACATTTTTTCTTACATCATCAGCCCTTGTTACTGCTTCGATTATTAAAGCAATTCGTCATATAAATCGTGTCTCTTACATATATATCAAATAAGTGGAAGTACTTTTTGACGTTGCTTGAATTTGTGTCTGGTCAAGGTCGCGTAAAGTCAAGTTTGTCGCGCGTATTACCTCAGTTTTATAATAACCTGACCTATTTTCTGGACTTACATGTAGTTCAACCTGGGATACATTACAGCCTAGACGATGTAACAAATATCCGAACAATGCAGTTCAGATTTCGTCAAAAAATAACAGAATAACAAAAACCTTAATGAGACAATTTTTGGTGAGAATTTCTCTGTCCTACTTAAAAGCGATAATTTGTTACGCCAAGAGTAAAACTCGAAACGACTCGAAATGTCTGTCTATGAAATTGCAACACTAAATTTAATTTCAATTTGCTTAATTAATTCGCCGAAAATGCAATTTGATGCATCTGCTATGCGCTGAAAACTAAATATACTACGATCGCAGCATTTGCTTAACACTACCAAATTTAGTTTAAATACTTAAACACTTACTATCACTTTAACTAGGTGAATACAAATCATCCCTTATTTAATTAAACCGTTTATGAAAGCTGAAATGTCGCCGTTCCGTTTTGGAACCGTACGGAGTACGCTGGAAGATTACCCGATTAAATTTATTATTTCATTTGAGAAGTTTATGAAATCAGTGCTTTGGTCGCGCTAGATTAAGTTTTTTGCATTTATAAGCTAAATTCTTAGCTTCGAAAAAGAAAATAAAATCACACCATAAAGACTTATTAGCCCTATTAAGCTGGAGTCTTAATTTTTTATTTATTTGGTTAGAAAAAATTGATTCGCCGAAGACTGCAGTTATTTCAAACCCTATTGAAAATCTAATCTAATTTACGTTTTACTACTGCATCTGTTCCAATACCGTAATTATATAGCCTTCAGAAAATAAATATTTGAAAGGCACAATAAAGTTAATATTACATTACATGAACATTATTAATGTTAGTTTATCGAATCATCATGTAATTTTAAGTAATAAATAGCACACAACGTAGTATGGTTTTACATAATATCTCCCATAGTATGTAATAGGTGAGGGAACGAAATGGATCAAAATGGAAACGCCATTAAATTATTATAAAATTTAAACAGTCAACCACATAAATGCAGTTAGACTTTTCATCAGTACAAAGGAAACATTATATGATGAAAGCTCTTCCAAAGAAATAAATAAAACATGCAACGTACAGCAACACAACAAATTTTAGCTTAAATAATGTAATATGTGTGAGATATTAAGCACTTGGACATTTATTTTCTCATAGTTTTGTTACGAATTTCAATCAAAACCTGATATTTCTTATACTTTGCTAGAAATTATGAATTTGATATTAACTGACACAAACAATCAGCTAATTTTTCCAGAAATAAAAATAGTTTGCTAATATTGAGTCAGGTATAAAAATTTTCTAAATGCACGCTCCATTTAAATTTATGTATAAGTGTATAAACCGACATAAAAATTAAGATTCTTATCAGCAAACTCTTATTAAGTTAAATTTTTATCTCACTCGACGTCTAACTGATTATATCATTTCTACATTCAAGTCAATAGTATTTAGAAATAAGCTGAAATAATTTTGTTATAAAAATAGCCATTGCTAAAATAAAGTTCAAATAATGCAGTGAAAAATCAAGTTAATGAACCAAAATTGTAGTTTTTTAAATTGAACATTGTCGGTACTCCCTAAAAAAGCTTGAAAAAAAGAAAATCGCGCCACTTGTTTAATCATCGATATTTATTACAAATTATTTCTATATCTGTTTTTCTCTGGTGATTTCCTGAATATCTTTTGCGATTTCTATGTTTCTTAACTTATACTTAATTGCATTTTCAGTAAGATAAATAAATATATTTATTCTACAGGGTGTTGCAGAATTAATTTCCAATACTTAACCCACATTTTAAGAACGCCAATGTGAGGGCGACCTAGTATTTTCTAAGTATAAATAAAAATGTTGAAAATTTGGCTAAATTGGGATTCCTGGCATAATTGAAATGATGCCGATAGACCATGCTGAGTTACAGAATATTAGCCAGACACAACGGCACCGTTATTGCTATAAAAATAACAGCATCACAATCAAATACGTCGTTAGATCTTTCAAAACCTTGAGATGAAATTTTTGCATGAATAAAAAACCGTCCTTATCAAAGAGAAACAGAAAAAGAATATTAACAACCATTTAAGTAAAATTTTATTGCTCCGCGTTTTTTCGGATCATGGAAAACAGAACGTGACCTAGAAAATAGATCGCTTTGTATTACTATCTCTAAACCAACGTCAAATTTATCTTACCAAGTCGTTAGATTCGTCAAAATCACGTAATTGATTTTTCATGAACGCAAAACCTTTCTTATGAAATAGAAACAGAAAAAAGAACATAAACAATCATTAAAGTAAATTTTTATTGAGGATCGTTACAGAAAACAGCGCGTGACCTTGCGACAATTTCACTTTATGATACCGTCTTCTGCCGCTAGAAACGTGATTATATCGTGCATCGCAAACTAATTCATATTTGTAAAGTGAAAATTTGTCAGTACAAAATTACAATAATACGTCTTTGTCGATAACAAATTGTTTTTATTTTACCTTTCTAGTTTTAAATCTTAAGCGACTTAAATTCAACGCACTAGAAGTAGCCTATTGTCCGCTTTCATTTATATGATTTTAGCCACTATAAACTGAACGTTTCTTTCTTATTTCGTATTTAATAGGTTTAGGTGATTTACATATTAATAAAAACTTCATTGTTTGAATAATGCTTATACCGTTCTAGTTTAGCGAACTTGCCTAATTGTTAAATAATAAATAAAATACATCTAAATGAAAGTATTAGTAAAAAATTAACCACCCAAGTGCTCCTTGTCTTTCCTCTTCGGTTAAAATTTAATACACTATTAACTGTTTTCGCTGGTCTATGTTCCTTTTCAACAAGGTTTTTTATTATTATTTCGTCTGTTTGTTTCCAGCTGCATTAAGCGTATACAATAAGGGAATTCATTGAAATAGTAATAAAATTTGTCATAGGGAATCAGCCAGTGGTTCTTAACATGTACATGCTATTTATATCTTGGTTACTAGTTATGCCCCAAAATGCAAACGAAAACCTATCGCTTATTATTTCTTATATCTACCACCTCTTTAAGTTTTGTAACTTAATTCTAAAACAGGTTGTATACATAAAAATATATTCTTCTATATATGTAGATCGTTTAAAAATTACTTCATACCTCTGCATGAGGAATCACACAAGAAAACACATCCTCAGCATATTTACAAAGATTCGCGTCCAGAATTGGCAGACTAAAATGCATAATTTCTCGATGTAACTGTTCGTAAATGGCTTAAGATAGTAGTTCACAAGCAATGTTTGCTAAACTTATAATCATCATTCCATAATAAGGAAGGTATACCATTGTAAGTATAAATTAATTAGGTCAGCTTTTTGTTTGACATAAGTGCATTTATTTCAAAACAATATGAAAGGAAGATAAATTAAAATATTATCCATCGCTATCTACATCTTTTTTTACTAGCTCTCTGACGTTTGCAATTAAATTGACCCATTTCTTCTCATACTATGGCCGTACTGTAATGCACAGCTAAAATATAATAAATCAATTGTAGCCTACACCGAGTACTTGAAATAGAATTAGAAAGCTATAACAGCTAATAATACAAAAACCCATTTTTGTCCCACCAGACTCACAGCATGACGATTCATGAATATTTATTCTTAAAATTAAGGTAATTAAGGTAATTTTCGTTCTTCATGCTTTCACAAAACAGACATTTGTTAACCACAGTTATTATCCGATGTAAACAAATCTTTCCTGTTTTTTCTTTCAACAACTTTTACTTTTAGTCCATAAGGAACTTAATTATCTTGCTTTTGAATCATTCGATTTCGATCGTACAGGAACTACTTATTGAGTCACTACAAACGCTTTTGCAAGATTCACTTGCGTTTGAAATAGATTTCTATCTAGAATTATCTGTAGCTCTTTGTCTTCAAATTTTTGGGCTATCCAGTGTACATCTTGCCGTCAAAGCTGAAACCTTGAACCGTAATACCTAGCAACCACTCTCTTCATGAATCATCGGTAGAAGTTTTCGCTTCGTTTTTAAAGCAGAGAATTAAAAATCCTACTTAATCATATTTAACGCAATGTTTTATAAAACTCAAGCTATTATCAACTGATTTATATATTTTTAATCTCTCTGAAATTGACAAACCAGTATAAAAAATTCATAACAGCTAGAAACATTCGCAAAAACCAGTAGTTTATTTATAGTCTAGGATTAAAGTTTGACAGGAATTATGAACACATGAGTGCTATTAAGATAAAAAGTGTTTAAAAATATTGATTTTGTTATATTTTCAATTAAATGTTCCACTCGTTATATATGCAATGTCGTCATATGTCAAATTTTAAGCAACACTTTATTTTCAATTAGCTTTTGTAATGCAGTTGAAAATATTTACAGGTTCATAAAAAAAGCTATTAAATTACATAGTTATTGATTTTATGTATACGAGAGAGTCACTTCCGTAGTGTAATAATTTTCTTCATTTAATGTATTAAAATGATATGTATGATATGTAGTATGTTTGCAAAAACAAATTAATGAAATAAATATAATATGTATCAAAAAATAAACATAAGCTCGACAACGAAATAAATCCACATTGTATTATAATTATTAATCGTTTTTCATGCAATTCAACAAGTAAAGAAAACTTTCCTTATAACGCGAAAGAGGAATGCCCCAAATAATATTCAGGCAAAAATAAAATTTTGCAAAAGGGGACGAGAACTATGCTATCTAAAGCCCAGAGAATACAGCACATAATACACAGAGTTCGCATCGGAAATTGTACTTTGTTAATTTTTGATGCGGACAATCGGAAGTAGATGTTTACGGGAATGTGGTGGTACGTCGACGTTCCGAGTTTCCTCCATTTTCCACTGAATAACGCATAAATTTCCCATCCCTCTGAATGAGTGTCCCCGCTACCTTTGGCCAGGGGAACTCGCTAACCGTGATTTCTATTGACACAACCTGCGCGCCATTCAGTTCAATAGCTGTTTGTTTTATGGAGATCAGGTTTACTTTGCACCGGAGAGAAATATTCGATGGACGAAACGCGGCTTGGGGTACACGATCAAACTGAGTTTTGGGATATACAAATATTTGACGGTAAAGACAATAAAACCTGTATTGTAAATATCCAAATTGCAACCGGTACGGTTTTGCAAAAAAGAGTGATTAGAATATTGAAACCATACCGATCTACTGAAATATTGCAAGGCAATTGCATACGCAATATTTATGACATTTATTTTGTTAAATAGGTTTGCTGCAAATGATTCATCTTCTTTATATGGGAGAAGACTTTTTGATTTCTTTTAGAATAATGGCCTAACCACACAAACATCCCTCATTTATTTGGGTAGTTTCAAAAACTTTCGTTTCTTACTTGTCTACCAAAAAATAAATTCCTAGAACACGCACATCTCTACGGGAAAGCAAATTGCGTTGAAGAAGTTCAAAAGAGACAAGCATTTGGCTTCAGCTGTTCTATTTTCTGTTTCCTCGGGAGTTTGCCGGTGCAAATATCGTAAATAAGTCGCACCCTGTCGACGTTGTTTCCGAGTTGAACGCGATGGTGCTTAATTTCCATTTTCATAAAGCAAATTTGAACACAACAGCAATGCGACTTTCTCGGTATGAACGATGCTTTCAATATTTACATTTAAGCATCCTTAAAATTGTTTACAAGTTAAGGTCTGAACGTATTACATAATTTTATTTAATGATCGGCTGGAAAATGTTCTCCAATTTGAAATGGTCACAGAAAACTTTGTTTTTTACACAACTATTCCGTAATATCTTAAATTAATACCAGATTACTTGAATGTAACTAGTTTTATTTCTAAGAGTAAAATAATTAACTGCATATGCTAGAAATGTTAATTTTCGTTTAACAAATGAATAGCGATATACCACGCAGTAGTATTTTTATTAAGTAATAAGAGTTATAGCAACTAGGTTACATATTAAATAACAAAAACTTGAGCCTACAAAGACGGTATTTATGACTAATCTAAGTAACCGTACACCCATCATTTATGTTATTCTAGGTCAAACCGTAAAAAAATTATGGTCTATTACAAGAGTGTCTGTGGATGAAATCCATTTATCTGACCCTAACACCAACTCTGGTTTTAATAGTTGACACAGGGTGAACGCTCAAAAATTAGGTCACAAAATGATAAACATAAACGCCCCTGCAGTTTACATAAAGGGGTGGAGGGCAGCAGACGCCATGTGCTTAGTGGGGGTATAGCTCTGGCGTCTGCCTGTAATATTTCAAAAACTAATTACAAGAAGAAAGTTTTTATGGCTCCATAATACAGCTCATGAATAAAGTCGACTTAATAGCTAGAATGGTGGTTGGCTTTTTCGGTCCACCCTCGAACTTTTTTATTAGGGAGTCCTCCGAAGCAATTTCAGGCAAGTTTACAACCAGGAATTAATCACTTACCCTCATTCACTTCCGGTCTGATTTACTTTATTTTAATAAACAGTGCCAAAGAATTGCTGGGGCAGTATGGCGGTGGTCAAATTTATTTGAAATTTACGCTTCATTTAATCGGTGTCCACAAATGGACAAAAACAAAACACTTAAGTTCCTTGTTTCATATCGCTTTATAAAAACAAAATGCGCTTATCGCAAAAGCCTCAGATATCCAATGTTCTATTTTGTTCCGGTTGAATGTAGTAAGTAACGCAGGCACCAGCTGCAGTTAATAATCCTTCGCTTGCCAGCAGCTCGCAGCAGAAAAATTTTCTCTTCCTATAAACCATTATCGACGTATCATCAAAATTGACGATTATATATAGTTGCAAGCAAGCAAGCAGACAAAACCAAAGTGTGCACCGGCTGTCTCCCTGCCGGAACCTATAAAATGTACTTTTGCAATTTTGTTGCTCTTCCGCAAATTGCCACTATGTACTCTCGCGCTGATGTGAATTTATGGGAGCGACATCTATTGGCATATTAGTTTCGCGTGCAACCATAATTTTCAGATCGATATGCATTCTAAATAACTTTCGCATTAAATTACCTTTTGTGTTTCCCTATTGTTCGTTCGTTACCGTTTATAATGGAAATATCGTGGATTGGATAGAGCAGGGAGGGTGAGTGGTAAGGGGTAGGTGGTATGTGGAGCGCTGGAAGTTAGTAAAGTGTTAAATTTTAGGAAAATGTTCCCTCTGCGACTACAACTATGGTTTTCTCTACCAAATTTAATGATTATGCCAGCAGATGTAAAGAAAAATACTGATATTGATAATCTGGATTTCCAGATTGTCTTTACTGGAACTTGCTTTTAATAATGATATTACTAAAATACATCAATTATGTATTAAGTTTTGATCACGCACGTTTTAAAATAGTTTTACTGAACAAACCAACGTTTGACGGTTTTATATTGGTTTCCTATGTATTTGAAACAATGTTAGTTTTGCAGATCCAGTAACTGTTATCAACTAATTACACAATTATTTTACACTTTGCTGCTTATTAAAAACATGATTTTAATTTTTTGCCAAGATTCAAGTTTATAGTTATTTCTTAGATTGAATTCTTTTAAGTTTTATTAAATTATTATTGCTTAGTATTTTTTACAAGTTTAGTGGTAACTAGTAAAAATAGTGTATATAAATTCGGAGGCTCTTGCTTGAGTTTTTACTTATAGTTGAGTTAACATTTATAATAGATTATTTTATGTATTTTCGCATTATCCTGTTTATATGTTCCGTTATAGTAAATGAAATGCCAGACTAAATCAGTATCAGAATCAGTGGACCTGCGCTTATCTGTAACAGAAATAATGACTTATATGCCATAAATTTACTTAAAATTAGAGCAAAACTGGATCTCAGAACACCAACAAAATTTTAATGTATTCACAAAAAATCGACACTAGCAGTAATGACCCAAACTAATAATAATAAGCCTAGTTGTTCTGGAAGGTAGTCAAAATTAACACACTAAGTGGAAACCTTTATAAAATTTTTGCATTTCTTCATCTTATTTTAAATTAAATACATGTGATAGAACTAAATATGTGTCACGAACCAGTTTTGCTGTATTGTCACAAGAAATCATTACTTTGTATTGCCTCTTGCAGTATTCTACACTTTTTATTAGGCAGTGTACGCATCAAATCGGTTAACTGTTAATGGTAACATCAGAAATCTCAAAGTAAATCCACTTTTAATCTTCTTTCACTATACGATGCAAAAACGAATTTCTTTTCTACCGAGTGGGCAATTTCATATGTCGTTTTATTCTTCTTAAGGAAGTAAATCGAGGACAAGCTATATATTCCATAAGTCTAGATTGTTTTCTATGTAAGGAATAGTCAGGTCCTAACGCATGACTCGGACTTGCTGCAGCTACACATTTGCGAATTTTTCTACTAGTTCATCAAATTCTAAAACTGAAAAGATCAAATCTTTCTTCAGTAAAAATTTAAACAATTCCTTAAAAATCTTATACTACCAGATGTCTATAGAAAGAAGATAAAATATTTAGCAATGTATCTAGAGGTCATTTTGGCTTGAATATAATTTGTTCTATTTTAACCCATTGGCTTAGAAAATCTACAAAGCTGTTGAAAACTCAGATTTCAGTTTATTTGAAACAAATAGTTTATTCTTCTACTTAAGACCACTCTAGGTAAAAATATCAATTTGAAAACGTTTAGTTATTGCACTAATTGTTTCATAATAGATTTTAAAAAAGGAGCTAACTTCCTATACGAAGTCTACAAGAAGTCTAGAATAAATTAAGTACAAGATTTCATACTCTCAATATAAATACTTTAAGTGTAAACTTTTCCAGTGCAATTCAACATAAATAAAGTTAATTGTTA
Source organism: Helochares maculicollis (assembly GCA_033557835.1). NCBI lineage: Eukaryota > Metazoa > Arthropoda > Insecta > Coleoptera > Hydrophilidae > Helochares > Helochares maculicollis. Next base: position 29,905 of record JAWQRO010000062.1, on the reverse strand, counting down.
TTGATATTGATATAGATCCAGTCATTATAGTACCTAGGATACGAAAAGATACGTAAGAAGAAATAATAGACCGTATATTGATGCTAAGCCAATAAATTGAAGAGCTTATAGCTTCGTTTAAAAGAATAGGATACTTAAAGTAGTAGGATAATTATGCGAACTTTAATTTTTATTTATATAGTTGGTCTTTTTCACTGATAAGAATTAAATTAAAAACAATAAAATATTTATTATCCAACAGAGCAATAATATCTTTCAAAATTTTAGGAACTAAACACAAGTCTTATAAAATTTTTATATAATCATTTATAAACAAACATTGCTCAATACATTTTGTTTGTAAGTTTATTAATTTGTAAGCAATACATTGCTTAAAACTTTCTCTCAATGATTTGGATAATATTTTCATTTTTATCTTTATGATTCTGGCAATTCCAGTAATAATTGTTAAATTAAAAGTACAAACAACTAAGAGATATTATAGATGGACTCTAGCAGCATTTATCGAAATCAAATATACTAGGTTGTTCAATAAGCTTTCGGTTCTATAAGAAAAAGTGTTGCTAATAGCCTATTTTTTTTGTTATGTTGGTAAAATTTTCATACGCACCTAAGTGAAAGTTCAGTTCAATCTGTCAATTCATTTTGTTACAAACCATTTAGTATCGCCGTGTTGCAATACTTTTTACAATGGAAAAGTCAAATATAGTGCAGTGTATAAGGACTCTTCGCCATCAATTAATACAGTAAAAAGATAAATTGCTGAATTTAAACGTGGCTATACAAGCTTTGAAGACGATTTTCGTCAAGGACATCCAATGCACCTTGTCACAAGAGCATTTTGATAATGGCTAAAATCCATGAATTAAAGTTCGAACCTAAAAAAATCATGCCTGGAAAGCATTTTTTATCATATGATGAGGTCAAGCCATAATCATATTTTGCAGCTTTTGCAGATTCTCACTTCAGGAATAGAATAAAAATAAGATCTTTTTATTTTTCTAGAGTAATTCTATATAAATTATAAATATATTTTATAGTTTTAAGTGCAATTTTGTGGTTTTAGATACTTATTTTTTTATATTTATTTAAAGTTTCGCTTTGATTTTACAAATAATTCTCATAAATGACATAATTATAATATCAAAGCAAAACTGTCAAGAATAGTAAGATATAAGCATCTAGAATTACTAAATAAAGTTATACACTATAAACTATACTGCAAATACGAATTAATTAGCCTAGTATATGTACTAGATGTTAGCTTTATGAGTATCTATGAGTGATATGATTATAAAGCATAGTCTACTGTAGTAAGAGCAATGAAAAAGAAGTACTGCCTACAGACATAGCTGATTTTATATAACACATTTACAAAACAGCATTGTCCCATCGCATGAAAGTAGCATAATTAATTCACAATCACAAGCTCTCCCTATTTTTCTAAAAATTCGACATTTTGTGAACACTGAAATGCTCGAATATGTCAAACTGATAAAGTTGAGAAAAATAAGTTGGAGTAGGTGTGTGAGTTAAATAGATATATTTTCTTAGAACAAAAACTTTAAAGAAATCCTTAAAAAAGCTTATCCTACCAGACATGTGTCTACAACTAGAAGACATATGTGTTATGGAATTGTGTAATTTGCCGTTAAAATAAATTGTGACAGAAGATTTTGAGGTATGATCTATGTTTGCGTTGTTCATAGTAATTTAATAAGTATCCGGTGTGTATTTATTTGAAAAAAAAATAAACAAGATTTTTTTCATATAGAAGAAATTTTCTGATTTCTGATCTATTAGGCTATATAAAATAATTATACTAAATTTAACTTACCGTAGATTTCGTACTACAAGATGCACCTTTTTACATATGTATAAAAATGATTTCAAATTTTGGATCAATTTTGTGGTCAGAAGGTATCATTAAAATATTTTTGTAATAAATCGTCTCTAAATTTGAAGTACGTTTTATAATTCAAAAAATATGGCATGCCATTAAAAGTAGCTATGACGCAAGCTATCTTAAGACAAAATCGCTGATTTACTTTTACTCTGTTTTTATATTCATTAAAAGCAAGTATTAACCTGAAATTGTGTATTTATTCTAAAATTGGAAAAAAGTGAACATGAAACAAAAAAAATTCCATAACCATAAACTAAATATGATCAATTATGCAATACAATATGAGAACAGAGCACCAAAAAGACATTTTGTTTCAACAATAATAGGGCAAATCATTTGCGTATGAAATGAAATTATAAATATAAAAGATATTGCAAAATGCCCAGATACATTGTTTAAAAACTATTCTATATAGTTGTAGGATAAATACAAAGCGCATACAACAGAATCAACTACGAAGCTTCTAAAAGGAATGAATACAAAATTACAACTCTTATATGTTTCTGCCAATAAGCCATTTACAAATTTTATGTGAGAAAATTGGACTAAGTGGGTGGGAATGCCAAATCATGATGTGCAGTGACAAGACGTATGGGACCAACATTTTATGAAGTTCATACTCAGATAAAAAATTCACAGAAAATTGTACCAGAAGAGACAATATTAAGTCGTCTACACATGCGGAATAAGTAATGCTATACATGGTATTAGAGCAGTTTTTTTTAACGAAGTGCCATCAATACTTTATACAAAAGTAAAACGAATGGCGACATTAATGATAGTAAGGAGATTGAATACATTGTTCACAGTGTCCCAAATTTATAACAACATAAAAACTTGGCTTTATGCCACTAAAATTATAAACAAATATCAACCGTTTTTACAAAATTATAAAAAGTCGAGTAGCCTACAAAAATGTTATTGGAATTAACTTCTTTTATCAAGTCTAGAGGTGAAATAAATTAAAATGGCAATATGTATATTTTAAGTAAAAAGTCTTGTTATCTAATTCAGCATGCATAAGATATAAGATATAAGACACGGAGAACAAGAGCACAGAAGTATGTAAAAATAAAAAACCTGATGTAAATTTTAATGCTTATAAACTGAATAACTGAATATTATGTCCAATAGGCTAATATTTTATATCTAAGTTTAGAAATTTAAGTATCATAAAACCTATATTACTGAGTATATTTTGTTGGTAAATTATTTAATTTATATATAAAACAAATGACTTATAACTTATTATAGTGAAGTAATAAACGTATGACAACTTTTAATTTTATATTTCTAGTTCTGACGATTCCACTGATTAGATTATAAAATGTAATTTTTGGTACTTTTAATGGTTCAGTTCTCATGATGCAGTTTTTTGATAGTGATTTGAATTTTGAAAATAGAATGTGAGTATTTTTTAATCTATCTCTTTATAATTTTCTCCATAATCTTGGGTGAAACATTAGTATGACGAAATTGATTTAACTACTCAGAATATATCAGTTTCAATAATTTTGTCACCATTCGTAGTTTACAGACAATATATCTATATACATACCGTAAGCTTCAAACAACAGATTTTGTGAACAAACGCTACTCGACTTCAATAAAGGGACAATGTACAATATTTTAATAAATGTCAAGAAATTGAAAAACAATCTTATTTACCTTATATGCAAATTTGATTTATTCAACTGCATTAATGTAAGTGTAATATAATCATCTCAAAAAAACTCGAAGGAACTGCTATGTATTAAGCATTGCCATTATAAATTATGAATAACATATACTTAATAGAATAGGAACAACACGAATCAAGATGATTAAAATTTTAAACATAATAGCACTTAATATACACTATATTTTTAGAAATTTTATTTAATACATACTTACATACAAAAGTTTTAATATTCATAACTAATACTCACGTCAATGTCTATATTCAACTCATTAATATATTCATATGGAATAATTCTTTCTCAGTGAATATTATATATATATATATATATATATATATATATATATATATACGGAATATTTTTAATATTTATTTGCATAATGTATAATACTTTGTGTTTAAAAATATATAAACGCTTGTAAATACCCTATTAGAAGGCTTGAATTTTAAAAGATGAATTCATAACTAAAAAAAAGGCCTAATTTTAGAATATAAATTCATAAGTAAAAAATGAAATTTATGACGGTGAATTCCCACCGGTTTTCAAATTTACACCGAACTATTTGCTATTGCTATATTTTCCATGTTTACCATTTTTGTAACATTTTTTAATTCAAAACCTACTAAATTTGGAAATTTTAAAATTATAAAAATAGCAGTTTCGATGCTCCGCTCAAGTTAAAATTTTGTATCTGTGAGTTTTTGTGATATGTTAAGTGTGCACGAAATTTTAATCCGATAGCTTAATTTTAAAGACTACTTTACTTGAAAAAATGTCAAAACTGTGTAAATAAACTGGTACGTCCGGTGGTCCTACATGCCTCAAAAGTTGATACGAATCTAAGTTTTTGCGATAATAGCCGGATACCAAATTTCATTGCTCCATCTCACTCAAACGGTCTGACCTCTGTCGTGTTTACATACACACACACACAGACAACATGCCAAAAATGATCAAAATGGTTTCAGGGGCACTCAAAACGTGAAGATCCGCTAAAATCTCGAGGTCTAATTTTTTCATGATCCCAATACCTTCCCTTTACTATACTTCGTATAATATACGGGAATATAAAAAACAGTACTACGTTTGAGATATAATTGCGTTTAGACAAACAATTTAGAAATAAGTTTAGAAAATCCTTTTGTCAAGAAAAGAAAGCTAAAAATTTGCCATATTGCCTTTCTTTGAATATTACTTCAAGAAAGATGTAATAATCAAAAAATATTATATTGAGATTGATCGAATTTGTTTCCCTAACTACAACCAAATTGGTATTGGATTGAAAAACACTAAATAAATACAAGGACTTTATTATTTGCTTTTCCTGTCTCTTTATTCCAATCCATGCTACATGTTATTTCTCGTTTCGGCTGTAATATAAGATTCTGTTCATTGAGTATACCGTTATGGCGAAAAAAATGTCCTACACCAGAACAGCTGGACCTTCATTTCCTTTTCTAAAGTTCCCCGAGCTCCGCAAAGTTAAGGGAATGAAATTAGTTCCTAGTCGAAAGATAAATTGAAGTCACTTATATTCAAGGAATGAGACGCCGCGTGAGATTGGAGAATACGAATATTTTCGTACTTATTTGGCGGATCTTTCACGACTCCATGAGATAGTCGGCTTTCTGTCGGCTGGAAGGAAATTTCCACTCTTCTCAACGCCAATTTGACTCTAAACGGTTTAATCCACTTTTCTCGCCCTACATGTTTCTATAAATTTGTTTAAGAACAAATTTCATAAATTAGACCAAAACAATTATGTCATTCTAAGCTAAAAATTTAATAAACTTAAAAATGTTTATATCAATGAATTTACAAAATTTGTGGAAATTTTCGACAATGTCTCTACAACTGCTCCGAAAATTGACACAAAACTGCAAACGTGAACTAAAAAATGCTTGCTTTACGTATATGTAGGTGTAAAAACAAGGACGAATGAAAAGCATCAAAGAGCTGGCAGATGATTGCTAGCTGACATAATGCCTTAAAGCCAAAATCGTGTAAGGAATATGGAATAGCTCCGCTTGAATTTCTAAGCGTTTCTGTCCGATTTCCCGTGGATACAAAGAGCACCTAGCTCGAGCCAAGGTACCAGTAGATGTCGTCGTGCAGGCCATTTTCCAAACTAAGAAATACGCTCAAAGAAACCTTCTTTTTTAACACTTTTACTTTAATTTAACAACTTCAATCAGAAACTTTAAAACTTATTAATAAATTTCATGTCAAGGAAAATTTTGCGCTTTTTTATCTACAGAGATATAAGATTTTTATTTCTTTGTTCAGGCCCGGGAAATAAACAGGTCGATAGTACCTTCTCGCAGCAATACCATTCAAGAGAGGTCCAGACCACAAACGATTTGATTTCAAAGACCGGCGAACGTTCTTGCAAATCTACGGTCTCGTATTTTAGACCAAATATGTATTTTTCTATAGATATTGAACGGAAACGATTTCCATAAAATATCCTACTCCTTTTCCAATACTTCCATTGAGTGTTTTCCTCTAGTGGCGGTATGAAAATTTTCAGGTGGAAGGAAAACTGGGAAATGTTTGCAAAATTGGGTTTTCAGGAAAAGCTACTCGAGACATCCGGCATGTCTTGCTTGAGCGTTTTGGCACAAAATGAGCACTTACTTTTTACAGGATTGTTCGTTTGAGCATTTGCTAATGTAGCCTTATTCAGCGATCTAAATTGTCAATCATCCAGCTTTTTCAACTCATCAAAGCAATTGTTGTGTAGTTGCATCGTTTTGTTGAGGAAAACAACGATCAAGCTGTTCTTTTACATGGGAATACGTGGCCATTAGAGAAGCTTGTCATTAACTTAATCTTTGTTGCAGAAAATGTTTTACTGCGCCATTTTGCGACTGCAGCTGGAATAGCTGTGCTTTATTCAATAAAATAGTAGAGAGGCTATTACTTATTTACTGATATTTCACTATGCTTGGATTGAATCAAGTTGTTTTACTTAGCTATAATAAATTAGTTTTTATATGTAACTTCAATAGCTCATTCGTATATTGAATGTTACTCAAAAGAAAATGAAAGCATTAAAAATTATTTTCATCTAGCTGAAAATTATAAGCTCTGGCAATTGATAAAAGATACAATTGAAAATCTTTTTACTATGTATTTAGTTTCAATATAAATGAAACTATGTCAACTCATGTTTCATGTCTTTGATCTTAATAATTAATTAGTTGACCTTACTGTGCGAGGCCTTGCACTGTCCCAATAAAGAATGATTTGCTCTTGTTTTCCCTGATTTCTGTAATGATAAAAAAATGTATAAAACACTCCTCATCATAGGTTGTGGAAATTATTAAAATAAGTTGTCCTCACAGAGAACTGTTGTAAATTTTTCAATTCTTATGAATCAGTTTCATTGTAACAATTTTTTATGCACATCTCAGTGATGATATTTTATTATCATTTGTAAGCACTTGTCATGCTATTTGCGCTATTTTCCAAATTTACAACTAACAAAGGTTTCATTTAAATATTTGATGTCTTTAAATATTCCGAGGTTTATAAATAGAAGCGACAATTACAGGAGCGTTTTTACCCGTAGCCTGAAAGATTCATTAATGTACACCATTCTCAATGAACCTCGAAATCTGTAATACAAAGAACTTACACTGTTCATTACGAAACTAATGACGATTCAGAAAATTCAGTTCTTTTCTTTTGAAAAAGATAAATCTATATTTAACTAAGAACTCAACTCCTTTTGAAATGACTTGGAAAAAACTCTTGCTACATGTGTTAATTAAATAATCAATTAATGTAATGACGAAAATCCCGTTCAATCTATGTAATTTCCTTTCACACGCACCAAGAGCTTAACTAAAATTTATCAGACACATGAACAAAGGGTCGTGCAGAAATGCAGCTTGCTGAAGTTCCAATCATCAACTTAGTATCCGGTTTGCAGTAGAACCTCCGCTCTCTGTAAGTGATGGCGCATTTGGCAGTTTTGCAGGCTCGGAACCTGTATGGGAACCACATTAAATTAATGGATTACTGCAGATACGATGAAACTCTCATTTTTGAAGTAAGCAACTTTTAAAATGCATAGAAAGCATACGACACAAAGTAAACCGATAGCTTGTGATTATTATTAAATATTCATGGTTGTTAAATACATTTATATGAAACACTTTGATGCCTTTTTTGCTAACTACTAACACTCTTTAATGTTCTAGTATATGTTTTACAATGCACTTCTTTCGAAACCGCTCTTAACGCTCGCATGTAATACTTTTTTCTTTAACATAAATCCTGCAAATGAAAATGTAGCAGCTTCTCAAAAACAGTTTTTTCACCATCAAGATGTTTTTACAATTATATAAGTTAGAGTTTGCAAAAATTAAAATCTTAAGTTTTAAAGAAAGTAAACAACAAGCAAAAAAGATATCTGGAATTCAAAGAGAAAAATAGGATGCAAGAGTTTTAGATTTAAACACACAAAGATCGAAAATTTTAATAATATTAAAATGTTTTTATCAGAGCACGATGCTGTTGGTTTCAAATTGATATAATTAGCTGTAACTTCCAATTATGATTCAACTCACCTTTTGCCAAATCAGAGCGTCAGCTTAAGCTTGTTACATTTGCTAACAGAGCGCTTCGTTTCACTTTGGTGAGCAATTACGGACGTCTACCTAACTCTGTAGATTCATAGACAGTGCATTTTACTAATTAGAATAAATTGTCAGAAGATTACAATTAGAATGTGAAGAAAGTATTTATAATTTCAAAAACGTAAAATTTGATAATTCTATGCAGATAGTTGTAAGAGCAATTGCAAAGTAAGAGATTATTGTAGTTACCTTTTTAGGTGTGTGTGATTAAAATTGATTGTATTTTATAATCAAAATAAACTTTGACTTTCCAATTAGCAAATTATTTTAAAGAAAAACAAAACACCTACAACAATATTTCCAGAATAGTATGCCACTAACCGAAATATATTTTTATGGATGCTATTCATGAAATTTCTGCCATAAACGCTTGTAAATGCATACTCATTATATACTGAGTAGTTTTGAAAATGCTTATCTTTCTCTTTAACTTTCTTGCATTTCTAAGATATTTGAATGTCGGTACAGTACTTTTTTTAAAGACAGATAGTAGTAGCCTCTAATTCGAATACAAAAACTAAAGTAAAGTTCTGAGTTTACAATAAAGTTAGATTTATAAACAAATTTCTCAATGTTAAGTCTATTTACTTATTATAACGCGAATTTGTTTTAACAATTAGTTCATTTTTTTAAATATATTCACTAAAAAATCATCTACTTTTGCCTACGTTGTCTCATTCTTAAAGCGTAATAATTCAAAGCGACCAAATTTCAATTCAAATTTATCTACTTCTGTCATGCAATTTTGGCACCAAAGCAATCTTCGTTCCTTGAGATGTGTCTATTTCGAGAAGGGATTGTCTTGGTAACGGATATAATATGACCCACTCCAATATTAAGCAATTGTGAAAAAATCATTACAACATATAAAACGTAGAAATAAATTGCCCTGAAATCACACGTCGATATTTTAATCAGACAATCATCTGTATAGATAATGAATTTGTCAATGTTACTAGCAACCGAGGAGGCACGAATAATACATATTGCATTCGTAAATGACTTTGAAAGAACTAGACTATGCAGAAGTAGCTTAAAAATATTCCTATAGAGATTTAACTCTCAACCGATGACAGGATATCTAAATGATTATTAACTAAAAAAATCTTAGAAATTTGGAAAAGTAAATTGAAGTAAGAAACCATTAAGTTGCCCCCTCACTAACTATAAAAGGAATAGACGTTAAGAAAATGAGTCCTAGCAAATTAACCGACGATAAGACAGTAATCAGCATTACCGTTTGTTTGGAAAACTTGTCACTACATCAAAACTGTTTTGGTTGTATGATAACTTGCGAGTAAAAGTGAACTCCAATTGCATACTATCACCAATATCACTCCGAAAACTTTCTCACGCCCAATGAGGTGTTTGGTGGACGCAAGCCGAAATTATATATTATTTTATTATTTATTATTATTTTATCACTGTTGTAGTCTATTGTAATCTGCTTCTGCGAGTATAAACAGCAACTTCTAAGAAATGGAACCCAAGCAAGAAATTGTTGATCTTTTAATTTAACGTGAAATTTAGTACTCCAATAGTGTCCTGTTGAACAAATTTGCTGCACTGACAACTTACCACCTATTCCAATCTCTGACAGTTCTATAAGATGTTGGTGAATAGATTTGTTGTATAGATGCACATTGAGAGGTCATTAGCATTTATTTTGCTGAATAATAGTATATCCAATAAGTAATTTATAATAAATGACTATTCAAATTAATAAAATGTACATTTTTATTCAATTCGCATGTGAAAAATTTTACATAGCTTCCTATTTAGCTCTAACATGCTCCTTCTGTATCATCGCTTTGTCAAAACGACCGTAAAATTACGCATCTAAAATAGCTCAATGTAAAGCATTTCCCTAGTTCTATAATATAAATCTAAAAAACTGCATTGTATAAAACTTGGATAATGAATCAAAAGAACACATAACTACCTTGTCAGTTTGTAGAGCTCGTGCAACTCAAAAAGTCTATAATATAGCAAGAGTGGAAAGCAGACAAATTGCACGTTAGTGTTGCTTTGTTTTGGAATGGGTCATGTTATTTAATTTTAAATGCGTTTTTAAATTAATCTCATTGCATTTTCTGCGTAGGTTAGTGGAAAAACTGTAGAAATAGTTCTTTAATCTTACGAGATCCTGATAGAAGTTTTAAAACGGGAACGTTATAGATTTAAAATAAATATTCCTTAGTAACACTAGCTCCTAATTTAACGCCTCACACCCGAGCTGAAACTCATAACAACGCATTAAGTAAACAACAGAATTCGAGTGACAAAATTGTCGTAAACAACCAGAATTTTCATATTGAGTAATAATTTGCCTTAAGTTATTTTACTAAAAGGGGAAGGCGAGACGAAATGTGGGAAATAAACTTGGTGAATTTAGAGAATTTGCAAATCCCCGACAATGGCTGATGTATTTCGCGCGGAAGTCTATTACATAAGCGATGTTCATTAATTCCAAAATTATGTTGATCCACAGCAACTTAGACAAGATTATAACATTACAGTTGGCATTTACAAACAGAATGGATAAGCACGAGGTTGGTAAGTGTGTCAAACTGAACAATATATTATTGTTTCCGCGACAGAGTATGTATATACTGGTGAAATTCTATCCGAAGCGACAAAAACAGAGAGAAATTCTAATGTCAGTTAACGGCTCTTAAGGAACGCTCTGGAGATATCTTTAAACATGCCACTACTAAAGATGCTCAAGTTTATAACTCAGGAAATTAGCACTGCATGCGATAGGCAAGAGCATCTTGAACATGCGATTATTTGTTTTATCAAACTGCCTGGTACAGAAAATTTGAATATTTTTTCTGCGGGAGCAATAAGCTAGGCAGTTTTCAAAGGTAAATTTTCCGTATGCTTTTCTGTTTTTCGGAGTGGAAAAAAGGCATGAAAAACAGAACGCATCCGGGATAAAAGGCCAATTACAGTTCGACCCTATTTACGCCGAAATGCTATTTTGTTTGTATCTTATTACAAATTGCGCTTTCCAAGCCAGCACGTTTTGATGAATAAGCTTGCAGACTTTCCCTCCATGTTTATATTTATTCGCACACAGTGACTTTTGTATATTGGAGTAAATTAAAGCATATTTTAATACAAAAATGCAATAAGAAATAAAGCAATGTGCACGAAATTAAAACTAATGAAGTGCAGATATTTTTGTATAACTGATTGGGTGCTCTTGCCTCTTGTTTAATCGAGGATAAACTAAGACTTATTTAGATGATGTTACCTAAGGTCGATGCTTCATATTTTACATGCGTTAAGGATTCGATTAAGGAAGAGTCAAGAGCGCCCAAACGGGCACACAAAATGTACCTTTACGTTCACAAGCACCTAGTCTGTTACACAATCAAATTAACAAAATATATTCAGAGAATCCCCGCGACACAATTGCATATCGAAAACAATAAATTTCAAGCTGAATATATTCTCCTCCTCTTCTTCGCCAGTCTTAGAATTATTCGAGAACTCCCTCCCGGAATCTATATGCAAATGTCCCGGAATACATTTTTAATGTTGTTTTATTAAGCTATCTACATGTTTGTTCCCTGTGCGCTTCGCCCTTCTAACCTAAAGGAATTGGCAGAGACCCTCACACCAGGTGCAGATGAAAAACAAGATAAATGGGGTATCTGAAAATTTGCTATGAGGTTCAGATAGGGAATTAGGGAACGGAGTGTTTTGCGGCAACATGATCGACCTGCATTCAGGGAATCGCCGGGGCTAATGTTATTGAAGCCAATGGGTAGCTTAACTTGAAGGAATTTTAATCAGGTAACCAGGAAAGAGGTGCATTTCAATAAGGGTCCTTTTTACAACGCAATCAAAATTCGGTAATTGAAAAAACTTTACTTTCTTTTTTTACAACGGCTTTTCTCACTCGAATTCCAATAAAGGACTCCTTATACCGGGCTATCTTTTTACGTGTAATGACTGTAGATGGAAACATTTTCGAATGTTACATTTGGAGTGTAGTGCTCAAGAGTACTTGCTGGGAATGCATATAAAAAGCTTGTAGCAAATAAAAACATTTACCTAATTTTTATTTTCTGGCTTCAATTTAATTTTGTTAAACACATATTACGACGGATGCAGAATTTATTGCAGCTCCTTTATATCTTAGTGGTTTTTTATTGCCAAACTTTCCCCAGAGCACTACAGAACGAAGTGGAGTGTGCAATTTTTTGTTGAGATATATGAAATTATTTCCGTTCTCCCAAACCGGAAATAATTCACACAATAAACTTGGGAGTAGGGATTTTTATTGTAAGAGCGGATTGACTTAAGCAAAATAAAAAATAATTAGTAAATTTGTGGAATCCCTTTGCTTATGTTTTCCTCGCGCTTATTAAACTGTATTCTTTCTTGCTTCTTAAGCTGTATTCTTCCAGGCTTCTTAATCTGTATTCTTTTCCTTTACGAAGCTGAATTCTTTCGTGCAGCATGGTGTGCAATTTTGCATTGTAATTTTTAGGTAATTTATATAAGGAAGAATCTTTTCAATATCTCTTCGGCATTACAAAAAAGTGCTAATGACCATTTTAATTAAAGTCCCTTCCTCGTGGTACGCAACTTTGACTAATTAATTGCTTTTTGGGTGAAACCACGCGCTCAACTCAACTGGCTTCCCTTCCTTCATTCATTTTGCAACTAACGGCTCAGATTACAGATAACAAGTAAACTTTTAGCAAAAAACAAAATCCATTCGACGCGCAACTTAACGGAGACGCTCCTGATGTATTATCCTCAGTGCACAAGGGGAGAAAAGTCCTGTTGTAAGAATCCATTATTTAAGAAGGAAAAATCACTGATCATCGTCCTTAAGTACGGACAAGGATCATAAAACGGTTTCCTCTTTTATTAAATTGAAAAGAAGTTGGAAGGGTAAAATTTGCAGTTTCATATTGTTTTTAATAAAAACTTTTTGGTCGTAAAGCGTTTGTTAGAGATTGATGGAATTTTAGCTTGAGAGTAAAAGATTTCTTCCACATTCGGAAAACTCGTATAAATATCTGTTTAGTGAAATGCACTTCTATTCTATAGCGTTTTATTTCCAGATGCCATTGATAGAAATACACATTTTTGTGGTGGAAGTTCGTTTCCCGAAAAGTGCTGTGTTTCCTTATGGAACTTAATTAACTACTCGTACAAAGAAATAAAACAACAGATCTATTCGTCTCTGATATGAAAATAATGTAATGGCTCTTCTAAATTGATAGCACATTATGATCATGAATTAGAAATAATGTTGGTAAATAGCTCGAGTAGAAACCACAATATACGGAAGGCATATATATTAAGCAGCTTTGGTTGGCGTTGTTGACTCCGCAATGAAGTGAAATGGGGCGGAGGGGTACAGAGGCATATGATAGTGACGTGAATCCACCGCCATAGTGCTTGTCAATAATTTACTTGGAGATTAGAAATGATAATTCTGGAAGCAAATGGAGATTTCGGGCAGTGAGCATGGCTCTGTATCATATTAGATTTACTTTAAATTGTAGCTTACAAAACCTACGTGCCTAATTATGTAGTGGAGGCATTATTACATTAACAACACCAATGGATCAGAAGATTATTATAGGAATAGCAAACCTATGCCTAAAGTATTAATTGGAAATTCATTGTGAAATTCCGTGATATCTATTTCCCGGAAATGGAAAATTTTATCGAATGACAGCCGCAGCTGAGCTCAAATGGAGTACACGAGGTTTTAATAACGCTTAAAAGTTGTACCATCATCATAATAATCATCATCGTTCTAAAAATATGTGTAGTAAACATAAACACGTTTGATAAGCCTTTTGGTTTTTTTTAATTTTGATTAGATTCAAATATCTGCACGGTTTGCAGACACGAAATTTTAGTCGCTTCGATAGGATTGGGTGATTTAAAAAAATTTAGGAGAGTCAAAGTTGAAAATTGTTTTAGATTAAATTAGGTTAAAAACATTTGGCTATATTCTTCAAAAATGCTATAACTTTATTTAATAAGAATCAATAACACAATAGTAAATATTTCTACATTAAAATTCTGTCGAAAAATTATTGCAGTTTATTCACGTATTTTGCGTGTACATGCATTTTATTGTTGGGTAAATGAGAGCTTCTTTAATAAAAATAGCTATAATTGAATATGGTAAATTCTATCATTTTGTTGTCAATTACCTGCATTACTTAAAAAGAAATGAAATATACCCGTACTAAATATTAACATTCTTATTATATGTACATTGCATGACTATACCCATTTACATCAAAAATGGGATTTTACATTTCATAAATCCTACAAACATTGAATTGAATATAAAGATATATACCTATAAATAATTTTTTCAAACTTGCTTATTCAAATATACATGTGCATAAACCTTAAATAATAACATATTTGTATATTGTTATTTATAAATCTACCCGCATTGCAGTCATATACTTAAGTTTTTGATCTCTTTTTATAACGTAAAGTTTAAGTATAAAGTGGTATTTTACAGGTTTTCGATATTTTCATATGGTCATCTGTAGGCCATCTCTTGTTTTCTTTGTACTTTTCCTCGTGTAGCGCTCTCAAAATTACCGTTTGTTTTTCTCATCTTTGAAACTTTCCACAATTTAACTGATCAAAATGTATTTACAGGGTCAAAAATATAAATTTCATGTAAGGTATAAATCAAGTCAAAAGCAAATCCTTTGAAGTACGGTCTTTGTATGAAGCTTAAATTAATTTTGTGAAGTAACTTAGTACGACAAAAAAATTAGCTTTTTCATTTAATACTATATGTACAGTGTGCGATGTCATTTCAACTCACACAAAAATGTTGTTTTCATCAAGTTCAAGCCAGTAAGATACATTTTGGAAAACGTTCACACTTAAATACTCGTTGGGTTCTTATAGCCCTTGTTTACAATAAACTGACCTTATACCTTATTAAACATCTTAGCTTCAACTATTAACAACAATCGAGATTCATTCTCTGATAAAAAGTAGCGTGAAGTTAAACTAAAAACTAGTGTTACCCTACTATAGATACCCTTATTATTAACAGTGCTAGGCGCATAGCATTGCAATAGGAATTATCCATAAGGAAATGGGTAAAGTTGATTAACTGTCGTTATTTCTCTGGTTGGAGTTCTTATTGAAATCACTTGAACGGTGCCATCGGATCCGAGATGGGTTTCAACTACTCTTACAGTTTTAATGCTGACTCGAAATTTTGTCATCCCCGAGCAATCATAATTACCCTACTTTTATGAACGAACCTTGATCCTGTTTCGATTTGTACCTAGCTTAAAGATTAAGAAAAATAGCCTTCTGTCATCGACACTAAAAATGCTGCGTAAGCCAGAGAACCAGAAAATATGAAAGAAGCAAGCTCTTCATGATCGTTCAACAAAGGACTTATGGAACGAGAATCTAATACTGCCTCAATTTGATAAACCACCAAACAGATTTGATCAAATAGATCTCTACCGACTTTACTGCATCCTCATGAAGACATATGGCAATATCTTTCCAGCACGTAAGTGTGTTTCCATGTCAACGCCTTCGGAACTCTTCCAAACTGTCAATATCGTTTACCTATAAAGTTGGTACCATTGTCCATAAATATATCTTGGCAATCCATGTCCGGCAACAAAGCGCCTCAATACATTCAAAAAGGTCATTGAAGCTAGGTCTGTAACGACTTCTGTGTTAACAACTCCGGTGCAGGAACAATTAAGAAAATACACATACACCTTAATCATGTTTTTTATTCTCAATCTGCTATCCTTAATAAGGATGGTCCTTTCCTTGTCTACATAAGAAAGTGGTCGTACTGAATTCTCTCTAAGATCGTGCAAATGGCTCATGAGGGTCAAATGGTCCATGATAGGCAATATTTCTTTGGTATAAATTTAAAAGAAATTATTCTTTATTAGAGTATTTATTTAACGGAGCTAATATCATTCTCGCGAGCTATGTATCCGGTTTGACGACCGATATGAAATAAGTTTTGATGCTTGTAATCAATCGTCAAGTTTGTTAACGTATAATTTTTAAATAGAATTATTTGATGAAGTTTAATTCATGATGAAGACCTTTATATAATACCGCAACAATTTCATTTGATCGTAACGGGATGCGCACATCTTATTTGGCTTTCTACCTCGACATTACTTTCAATTGTACCATTGTACAGAAAATCTCATTGAATCTAGCATTTCGGACCATTGAACCACTGAGAATATTTCTTCCAAGATTCTCAGAAAGGTACATCTTGAGAGAAGATTTGCTGGATTTTTATCACCGAATACGTGCGACCGTAGAGAGCCCTTGATAATCTATCGGAAAAGTTTTCCAAATATCGGATGGCTTATTTAACCAACAAAGAGCAATAATAGAGCCGTTCCAATATCATATTGGCCTTATTCCTAATGTTCAATTCTCATGGACCGATTGAACCAATTCTGTAAATAATAGACAATTTTTATAACTTAAAATGTGTTGAAATGATAACAACAGTCGAAAACTATTCTTTCAGATTATTTTAAATGAAAATTTTATTCATCATGTTTGTTGCGTCAAAGTATGTGACATCAAAGAATGGTAGTTTTATAACCAACCGTGACTTAGATGGACAATACCACAAATGATAACAATCTGGTTTCCGTTTATCTTTTTCATAATTTTATCGAAACGATTGACTTATCTGTGTTATATTAAAATACAATCTATAGGAGCATAATGTGGCTGTATCAAAGCAACATGACAAAGTATACTATTCTGTTAAATTTAAGTACCTTTTACATACAATTAATCCCAACTTAATCGACCAAACAGTTAATAAATGGTTTGAATTTTAGAAGGTAATCTAGTTTTTGTACTAGAAACGCATTGAATAAGGAAACCGCTAATACTTTTATCTTTATTCTGTGAAATACGTGTTAAGTAAAATTACATTAGAACTGATAAAGAGACTAATGACTAGTTTTATAAAATGCTGAATCTTTAAATGGAATAAATGAGAAAATTGATCTTCAAATTTTTCTTCGCGGTTAAAAATTTAAGCGAATGGGAAAATTTTTCGAATGAAAATCTGCAGAGATGAAATGGAGCTTTTATAAATGAATGTAAGAGTAAGTTCTTCGTCATAGACATAATACAGTGCTTAATTTGCTATCAAAATATGACTGTGTAAATTCAATTCAAAGAAATGAGAGTAGGAAGTGTTAACGCTAAACATGGTAATGATGAACTTCTTAAAAGCTATTAATTCAACTCTATGACCTATGCAACTATAAATCACAACTTAAAAAGAATGCAATAACTTCTGTTCTATGCTATTTTTTTGTATAATCACCTAAGGCTAAAAAAGTTAATCGATTTTAAACATCATTTCATGCAAACTAGTTCTTAGTGTTATCTCACCATCATTTTTCGTTTCGAGTTTCTCCCAAAATAAGTTTTTAATCCAGTTGTTCGCTTTCCAAGGGTTACTTCAGCGTGCGATATTCAAGTTCTTTAGAGATTTTATCGTCAATTATCTATAATTATTTACTGCAATCTGAATATCTTGAATTCGTTTGATGTAAATTCCTCTCTTCCAAAATACCTAGTGAGTAATTTTTTAACTTGGGCACGTTTATTCTTAAAAAAGACTAACTTGTACTAAACCTATTTTTTCAATTAAACAAGCAATGCAACTAAAAATGTAATTGACGAAATATCATCCAATTTGTACAGTCACATTAAAGATATCACTTATAAAGTATAAAAAATTTATTCTGCTCCTACAAATGTTTAATGGGGTGCATTTTTTCTTTTCTATTCAATTTTGCTACATACGTACAAGCACTCTAGATTTATGTTATTGAATTATTTGTAATCATTTACCAAAATTATACAATTTTATCAAACGCTTGCTCATAAGTTATTTGTCATTAATCCTATTGGAATAATATATTTTTAAAGGTATCACGAAGATTGCCATAAAAGAGCAACCTCAACAAAGAACGAGATAATATTAAAATATTTTTTGTTTTTGCCTTCCCAATTGTATCAAATACAATAGATACGACAGATTTGTATGGATACTTTATAAGAGTAGTTACTACGTAGTGCTACTGCGAGCAAAAAATATTTTTAGGGAAGTAATCATAAATTTATTACACAGCCTTATTTCATTTCGAAAATTGGATTTTCTGAGACGTAATACATCTAGCATAGAAAAGCTACAGATATTTTTAGGGAAAGGTGGTTTTTCCGTAATTTATTTCTAGAAAATTTAATAATTTCGCAGCAAAAACATTCGCATAACTTCTTGTTTTATTCAGAAAATACCAACGGAGCGCTCTGGCAAAGCGTGTTTCTGACTACCCTGAATATGAGAGCAACGGTCGCCCAGATAAACTTTGAATTACACGGGGCTACGAACGTTTCTAGTTTAATACAAATTGTTTAATACAGAGAGACTACAATAGAAGTTGGTACAAAGCAGTTCACGTAGATTTTGCGACAAAATATCCGGAATTTACCCAGAATTTCCCAGGAATTATACATAATTGTACGGTTCCAACGAGAACAACCGGCTTCCGAAATATGCTTTCTATATACAACTTCTTCAACTACTAACTCTACTATCTTTTACCGAGTTTATTTGCATTCATATTTTATATATCTCGACGCACGTACATACATCACTGTAACCAAGTGCGTTTTAGTTATCCTCCTTCCACAAACATCCTGCAGACTTTTGGCGTTTGAGCTATTCGCGGCCGCCTCCAGAGGATGAAATACATCAGCAGCCGCAAGCTTCTCACTAAATCATGTCGGTAAGGGCCAACTTCACTCACTTATGCGTGAATAATTACCAGAATCTCGTTGAACATCCTGAAAATTCACAACTAGGATGGAGGGTAACCAACTCGAAAGCTACGGCCCAGACCGTTTCAAACAAGCTTGAGCCTTTGCTTTAGGAAAGGAAACTCCTGATAAATATTAATTATGTTACAGAATTTTCGGTCAATTGAAAAATGAGCTCAACTTGAAATTGTTTTCCTTGTACGAGTGAGGTAGTTATTTATTATCCGACCTTTTCAGCTTCTTGTTTTGTTTATGATGCCTATCCTAATATTATGAATTCGTTGTTGTAATCTAAAAAATTATGGTATTTAGTAGCTCACACAAAAAAAGCAAAACAAATCACTGCTTGTACATATCTCGATCCAGATAAACAAAAGGTTCGTTGAAAAACTGTGCGATACCTAAATTAGCTCTTTCAATAACTTCAATGAATTATTTCATTTGATTTTCAACGATCGTATAATTAAATTTTTGGAACAAAGGCCAAAATCTATGTAGGATACCTGAAAACCCAAGCGCCCCATTGCCGGCGCCTAACGAGAAACCATTAACAACTAGGAGCGAACTTGTCGAGAATATTGAGTGCAAGTCGGTGAATGCAGGCAATATACAGTTTTTATTTGATTTTTGCGCTTCAAACATAAAATAAAACCTTTCAAACGTAAACGTGCTCATACTTTTTTACATGTCAATATCATTTCCTCGCATATAACATCGTATATAGCAAAAGCGGTACAATTTTTGCATCCCACCTTAAAATCTAAACTGCATATTTTCAACAATCTAACGCTTTATATTGAATACTTTTAAAATAAACATTGCTCGGTTAGCTAAAATGTAAGGCCTTGTACACCAAATTTCAATGGATATTATTCAGCGCTTAAACAAAAATTTTACCGTGTAAATGGAAAGCGTAGAAGACACATGCTACTGAAAGGGGCTTTGAAGCAATCTAATAAGCTATCTCATTTAGCAATATCCCGCAGGCTTAATTAATACGGTGAACTTGCTTTTGCCTAATTACTCTAAATAATATACTTTGTTTCCAATTTGGATGCGTCTAAATAACAATATTATATTTGGAAGTGTTCTTGCTGAATAAGAACTAAGAGAAAAACTTATAGTTGAAAGATGATCATTTTCCACGAGGTACGTTATTATCATTTACACAGCGCCATCTGCTGGCCGGATACAAGATATGTTCGAAATATCCTGGCACCGAAACCATTTTCCATTAGAACAAACTTTAATTTATACAAACATGGCGCTTGGATATTTAATGTCCGGTAATTACTGCGAATAAACTATTTAAACACCATGTTACCGCCCGGAAGGAAAAATAAAAATTGAGTTCCAGTTCAGCTGGAAAATTGTTACAAGAGATTTAGGTACACGCGGACGATAAAGAAAGCATCATTATTGTTCACTCTGCAGAATAAAAATATATGAATTTAATCGGTAGTCTGACATCTTTAATTCACTCACAATTCAAGATACGAGTTACCTCCATGTTCCATTCAGTTTTCCCAATAAGTTTGTTTCAAACATTTTCCCTTCAACGACGGGTGAAATGATGACTTCTCTCTAAGCTATATTAACTGCAACTACAGATTCAACAGATATTACTAATAATTTATATATTATTATGCATCCTGAAGCTAGGAATAAGTAAAAATTATGACTGAAATAGTAATTTATTACTCATTTTTTTACTCTCCTTGCTCAGCATACAAATAAGATTATTAGGTTTTTTTCAGCAAAAATTCTCTATTACTCTGTTTGACGATAGAATACTTAATTATCGATGATGTAAACCTCTAAAAAAAATTGTAATATAATATTGCCAAATTGCTTACATTCTATATCGTTATCACAAGTAAGCGAATAAATAGTAATTATTTATCAATGCGTTTGCTAGGTGAACCGGATCGAACAATTAATACTACACATACACTAGCGCCTCTTTTTGTTATGTCAATGAGTTTATGTCAACTATATATACAATTAATTTTATTTATACCGCTAGCAATTGTCATGCATTTTACTATATTTTGAAGTATTGCATACTTTTTTAAAAATAAAGATAGACAACGATACTTATTGCTCCCTTCAGTACTAGGAAACATAGAATTTTCGTTTGCAGATTTAAAATCTATATGTATAGTTCCCCTGAGTTTGAATTACAAAGAAAATACGAACTAAGGCTGAAAGTCTTTGTTAAAAGTTAACAAATATATCAAATAGTAAATCCTGCTTTTTTGATGTAAAAATTTTCAAGCATTTATTTTACCCGTAGTAATTCAAATGTCATAAATTTAATTGGTTCATTTACATTTATAGCTATTTTGTCGATTTATTCAAAATGTGTGTTTCAAAAAGTAATATGCCAGACAAAAATAACATTTTTAAATATGCCTGCTTTAATTGCTAAAGGTATTACATAAATACTAACAATAATGTTACATTTACTTGTTCTGAAATTTAAAACTACCATCTATCAGTTATCAACATGTTCCTAGGTAAAGTAACTATCAATCTGTAAAACGGTACTTTTCATCTTCATCATACTGCAATTGAGAGTTTTAACAAAATAAGTTTTATTATACAACTTTCAGGTTTCAAATATTTCAGTATTTTACAATATTTTTGATTGAGTTTTACAGGTACTCTATTCAAATATGCTTAGAGAACAAAAGTGTATGTTTATCCACTCTTTAACTATTATAGGGTTATCTATATTGAGGAGCATAGTTTTTATGTAATCATTAAATTAATAAAATTTGTTTAAAATAAAGCAAAAACTAAAGCATTGATGTTTTTGTGATAATTAATGTTTGTGAATGTTTCTTGAAAAAAGAGAGGATTTTCTTTTTTTTGCATCTCCGATAATATCCGAGTAAAATGTATTGTTTTTAATAAGTACATTAAATATCAACTAATATGACGTATATAATGTGTTTATTATAATACTATACTTTCCGAAAAAATATATAAAGAGCTGCACAACCGTATCTTAATTAAAATAAACAATCAATGTAAAGACATTAATACCTAAATTAGACCTTGCACCGATATAGTATAAATATGGCACGTGGCACAATGCTACGTTTGCATCTCATGTATATCTAATTTTATTTTTTTTATAGAAAAGAAATATGTAATCAACTCTACGCGAGAATTGGATACTTTTATACTTTGCAATAAAATTCTTTGATTCTGTAATGTACTTACAATAAATACCTCAATGAGCTACTAGTCCTATAGAAATGATACATTTTAAATGGCTCCGCATTGAATAAGCTAACTCTACAATCGATTTATTACTCCCTAATGACTTTATTTAAAAATAATGCATCAAAGAGGCCTTTTTTAATTTAAAATAAATCTAAGCATTTGAAAAAAACAAATATTTTGGAATGATATTAACGTAAAAATTATATTGCGCAATACTTAAACTAAAAAATAGAATGATTTAATGGATTATTAATTTTCTTGTAGAAAATCTAAAATCTAACAAAAACAATTGAGTAACATATTTTGTTGAATTTATTTCAAGCTTTGACAACCTAATAACTATGTTGAATTTTAAATTAGTTTCGTTTGCACACCTATATTTTCCAAAAATAGTTGCAAGAAACTTTTCAGCTTGCTGATCTATTTTATTTATAGATGAAAAATATGTAGTAATGCACTTTCTTTCATTAACTTACTAATATAAATTTGTTTTTAGAAATTGTCTCCTATAATTCAGTTAGTATATTAGCAAAATATAACAAATATAGTCAACTATCATGGGCTTTAGATAATAGCCTAGCTGTAGAAGAAGGATAGCTATGAACCGTTAGTAGGCCTTAGTTAGTGAAAAAAAAACTAAAAGTCGTGGTGACGATAGTTCTAAGAGCAGACATGGTGACTATATAAAAAACAAAAGAGGAAACATGAAGAGGTATTATTTTAATTCTAAGAGATTAGCATTATCTCATGCCAGAAAAATGTACTTTTCATTAATTCATAAACATAAAATTCCTTATTGCTATGTGAAATAGAAATAATAACTTCATACAACGAAATAAATAAATATCACAATAGCAAAAATTGTATATACGATAAGAATAGCGGTTTTCGTAGAAATAAAATTGCTAAAACAGATCAAGATCAAACTATTCAAAAAATGCGGAAATTTAGGCAAAAACAGAGGAGATCAAACCAGTAATTGTCGTAATTATAAGATTCTTAAAGAAAAATAATACATTTACGAAATAAGTAACGGGACATATTGTCATAACATGTGGAAATTAATAGAGACAATTCTGTCATTTTTAAAATATTTGGTTTATAACGTGTACGAGAGCCAAATGACAAGGAAACAAAGAATATCAAAAATATCTGTACGGGACTTGAAAATCCTGTTTTAGCCAATATCAATCTACAGAAATAACGCGATAAAGAAACTGATGCTGAACTCCTCCCAAGCTTTACAGCAAAAGATAAAATGGCATGATATTAAATAAAATAACATAAGTATGTTGTTAACAACTTCTGGAAAATATTAGAATTTCTATAGTCAATGCTGCTTCTCAAGAGGTCCGAAAATACAAATTGAGGCCGCTAATCTCAATTCAAATGTGTATAGTACCTGACGTGAAAAAGATAGAGTTTTGATTTGTTTGAAGGATAACTACAAACGAATAATGGAATCCCGACCGGCAATACGTTAGATTTAAACACTTAATGATCTTGTGTTTGACCAATTTAAATGTGGAATCAAATTTCCTAAGCTCTTTAAACAAGCCTGCCATAAATTTTCATGATTCATTCAAATAACACAATAATTTAACATTTGATGGTTTTTAGCTAAATCGAGGATTGTCCCTGTTAAGAGCAGTACTAATACATTAAAATACATATTGCAAATCAGTATTACGAGAATATAATTTTTAGAAGACAGCTTTCAGAGCTTCTAGCCGTATTAATTGATTATTAAGTATTTTTACAATATTTTTGACTGAATTAAACAGCTGCTCTCAACGCAACTACTCCAAAAGAATATCTGCTGTAGCGTAACTTTCATAATTAAAAAAGTGTACTAAATGAAACAAAAATTAAATTTCTTTCAGCTTCATATCTGTTAGACTCATTAAACTGTCAAATATTTCTACAAAAAGCTGGATACTTTCTTAAGGAGAATGAGAATTATGCTTCAAATATTCCAAGTTTCCGTTTAATCCTATTGCAAAAGGGTGCGAATAATATCGCTCTATTTTAAATTTTTTTGTTTTAGAAGGAGCTCTTCTTGAAGCTCTGACAAACAAATATATCTTGAATATATTTACTTGTTATAAGACTATGTCCCCTCAAAATTATATTGTTTTGAAACCAAGAAGCCAGAAATCCGGATAATAAAACATAAATATATTCTGGTATGGTTCGCCTTAAGAAAAGTTTCGTCATGAACACTACCCGAATTGTTTTAATAACATCTGTAACTCTAATTCGCCGAGGATCAACATCGCCTTCCGTATTTTTTTCTATAATTTTTTCGATTACTTTTTCCAATTCATCCTTTCTGATATATTTCGAAAGCATCATTTTCCGATGAAATATCCTATATTCAAATTACCACACTGCAAAACAAATAAGTTATCTTTCAAGTACCCTTCAAAAAATATCCATAATGAACGTTACTTTGGTTATTGCTTTATTCCACAGACATTTCACTGCAACATGATAAATGGCACCCTATATACATTTAGCTTAATTAATTGTACTATATTGGTTCGTTTCAGGAATTAGATTATTCGGCTGTCATTTGCACAAGCCAAGATTCCATTGAACTCAATTTCATATCTATACCAACAACATCGGGTTATGTATTTTTTTTTCAAAATTTCCCATTCTCTTTGGAAATATCTCCATATGTATCACAAATTAACACATACATAGGTTTACTTAGTAAATCGTAACATTTTACCTTATTATTTGAATAAAACAGTTCAGCATAATTGCATAGGTCAGTCTGCTTACGAAAGTTCACTTCCCTTTCATATAAATATCATCAAGATGTAATTTTGTGAAATTTTATCTTTCTTCAAGAAAGGAAGTATGAAATACTTTGTAAGCTGAAACGTTTTGTGACCTAAAATGCAATGATCCAAAATAATTCCTATGTAATTACAATATATGTTTCAGTTTTACTATAAAGCACAATAGAGCATCCGCAGTGAAACACCACAATAAATTGTGTAAAAGCAACAATAACATGTTCTACACCATTTAAGATATGAAAGCTCTTATAATTTACTGAAAATATCTTAAAATATTTTATCAACGCTTCTACTTACATGTACTTAGGGACATCCGCCAAGGAATATGGAGATAATGCAGGATGCGACGATGTAATAAAACTGTCAGCGCTTCTTCGTTGACTTAGTATGCAATTGTGGCGTTACGATGCCACTTGCAATATCTCAGTACGGCTTAAGAACCTGCACCATATCCTGCAAGCCATGCCAATTTCTGCAGCTTCGCGTCAAAGTAGCAACCGACGGTGCGTGAATGCGCAGAGGTTTTTAGGTACCCACAAGCGATGGCCATGTGTTGGTGGCCTTTGAGTTTTATTTTCCTTGTAGAAAGTTTAAAATGATAAAACATAAAAGTTTTCAGCGGATTTTTTAAAGAACTCGCCGCAATGTTTGCAAGTCCCACACATTTCCCGGGAGTGGTCTAGTGAATATTTAAATTCAGGATGCGTCTAGCCCCCTGAGAGATCACGTAAGACTCATTGACAAAAACGGTGAAAAAACCTTCTAGCCCAGCTTTTGCGGGTTAATGTTTCATCCGCCAGAGTTGCCGCGCTGACGAGAAAGACCCTTAGAGGGTTACTAACAGTGGGTCGGTTGGGCTAGGGCTCTATGCACACGGCCCGGAAATTGGAGCATATTTTTAAATTCTCACGCACAGACTTAATACCGCAGGGGTTGCTGTGGTATCTTTCATCAAGACTTGCGAGAAAAAACTAAGGGATGCCAGAGGCATACGGAAAAGTCGTCCCCTACCAAATTCAACAGCTTTTTATCTGAGCACTACGCTTCTTATACAAAATTTTCAAATATATTAGTATTCAGCCTTGCAAACTTAATAAAAATTAATTTTTGGGAGCCGCGGTGTTAATTAATAATCCAGATGGGAATTTCGACTACGCGCAGAAGTTAATCTTTTAATCTTCTTCCCAGTTTGCTTTTCCAAAACTCCAAGCCAGTTTGACCTTCTTAATCCGAAGGCCTTGCCTCTTTTCCTACCCTGGATATACGTTACTCTTCATCATATAATCAGTTGCAGATCCCCAAACTCAAGCTTGAATTTATAACAGGTTAATTATTAAATTCACTGTTTCGAAACGGGCCTTCCGCGCAGCTAGGGGAAAGTTAAATTTTGAGTAGGGCGTTTGTTATTTACTAACTCATTAAAATCTTAAAAGAATTTGCCTTCTACTTTGTTAAATTTCTTTGCGGCCGCGGTCTAATAAATATTTTAAAGTTTTTACGATAAATTGCAGAAAATTAATCAGCTGAATTCAACTGTTGGGCTTTTTTGTTTTAGTTACAAATTAAAACACTTAAGCAGAATGTTTATGTTTTGAGGGCACAAAAGTTTTCAAGAAGTTAAGTCCCTAAATTATAAATAATAATTTGAATTATCGAATCATGTTCTAAACAATAGCGGCAAATCCCATGAAAATAAAAAACTATGCAGAAAACCATTTTGCTACTTGCAACTAGATTTCTACCTGGACAACAATGTAATTTTGTTATTCTCTTGGGTATGAGTATAGTATTTGCTCTTTCAGCGTCGCCTACAAAGCTACATTTTAAAATAGCTTGCAGCATAGTGTTGCGGTTTTTAATGTCCTGCAATTATCTAGAATAAACTGTTTAAGCATTGCACAGAATTTAGAATTTAAAAATACAGGCCAGCGAGTCCTATTTAAGCAGAGATTTGCGCTCTAAACGGGGCAATTACACAAGCAATTTCATAGTCGCGTTAATTGCAACTATTTCAAATTAAATATTGAGAAGGTCCCAAGAGCAGCTGCGGCTTACACTTTAAAGCTTATTTTTTACATAAGCTCACTCTCAAACATTAGCTGCACTTAAACCTTTGGCTGTGCGTTAATAAATAAATTTTGCACCGAGGGACCTAGAGGACATCATTAATAAAATGTCAACATTAAAACATTTTCAAAGAAAATGATTTCAGTAAGAATACCTCGGCAAGTTGTTTATTGATTGGGGCACTGAATTTATAATCATTGTAGAAGAGTAACATATGTATTCGTCATCCCTCAATGCGACAGCGGATGCGTTCTCAGGCTCAAAACTACAATTTGTTGCCTCTTTGCAGAAGGGTATATCTGTGCGCGCCAACCAGCAATGAGGCAGCGTGAAGATTTAAGTTTCCAAAACCCTTAAAACCGTGGATGACATCTTTAGGTGAAATATCAATAGTTATGATGGTTTTGGAGTTTTATCTTTAAAAAACCTTAATAACTTCTCCTGAAAGATCGGGAGCTGATGCACGCCGAAAAACAACAAGTAACTTTTTTAAAACCTTGGACAATATGTATATAAACTTTCGACCAGTAATGTCCAAGATTTTAAAAAAGTTACTTGTTGTTTTTCGGAGTGCATAACCTCCTGATCTCTCATCTCTTCGTTTTAAATCTATGGTAAAATATTTCAAGAAAGAAAACTACAACCATAGTATGTAAACAATGTGGACTAGCTTTTTTTTGTATAATTTAATACAAGTACAAGCGGTGTGGCTTTCAAACATTTATTTATTGCTATTGAAAATACTTTGTCTGGAACATGAGGAAAGAGGAATCATACCTACCCATCAATTTGGATCCAGACTCAATAGAATATGTACATCGAATCGTTCACATAATCAATAACGCCTTTGAATTTTAAGCATACTTCTTTGTTGTGTTCTTTGATATCACGTTAACCTTCGCTAAGGTGTGGCATCAAGGCTTAAATTGTAACTTGAACGGCATTATTATCCTCAACTCCAGTCTGGAAGGTACATGGTTCACAATCAACCTAACAGATGAGCTTATGAATCTCATCCTTGTTACTTCCGGTTTACTTTAGGCAAGTGTATTTGGCCCAGTACACAATGTACACAATTAAAAGCCTCCAAAATACTCTATTTCTAATGGAAAGTTGGAGGGGGAATTGGAAAATTCAAGTAATACCACAAAATCATCCCATATCACGTTTACAATGAAGGGAGTCACATGTCCACCAGTTACGCTTAATAATAAACCGATTAAAGAAGTTAAATGCCAGGGTATTCATTTAGACCAGCAGCTCACATGGCGTAAACACATATTAACTAAGCGAAAATAGCTTGGTATTAAATTCAGCCAGATGTACTGGCTACTAGAAAGACTCTTAATGGAATCTAGAAAAAAAACTTTTACTATGTACTTATATTCTCTGACCAATCTGGAGCTACGGCATACAGTTATTGGATATTCCAGTACTTAAATTCAAATACTACAACGATTTCAGAACAACCTGCTCAGATGTATCGTTACTACTCCCTGGTATGTGCCAAATAATATTATGCAGAAATATTTTCACATTGAATTAGTGCCCGATATAAGTTGTAGACATGCTAAGTAATTATAAAACAAATAAATAAAATCCATTACGAATAAGCAATTCTGACAATCAACCAGCACAATAAGCAATAAATTTCCTCAAATGAGACTATTTTTCTTCTATAACGTGGCATCTTTTACTTATGGTTAGAGAAATATTTTGTCACCTATATTACTATAGGCTTATGCACGATGCGTTAGGCGATTAAGTGACTTCAGTAACGATGATTTGAGGACAGCCATTGAAACAAATTCAAAGCAGCCAAGTCAAGAACTTGTCACAACAGTTAATGTAAGTGATGATAACATTATCTTTATAAGCTAGGACAAATACAGAAATCGCATAAATTAATCTTCACATATAAAATGCAGGGGCTATTTGTATGTAGCTCATTTACCTATTCAAGGCCTTTATTGGATTGACTTTAACTTGTGATGAAAAATGAGTAATCTAGTGTAGTTGAAGTGGCACTGCGACATAGAGGTCAATGAAGCCGCCGAGAGAATTGCGAAATGTAAACAACCTTAGAATCAGAAGCACAGTTAAAATTGCCTAAAACTGGTTTCTATACACAAAAATCAGGTATAAAGAAATATTCAAAGAATTATATCAACTAAGTAACACAGAATTATGAGATTTTAAATTCATCATTTGAAGTGCCATGCTATAAGGGTTTTATTATGAAAAAACTGCTACCACCTCAACTATTAGTGTAAGAAGTGTCTTCATGTAAATATAAGACGAGAATGGTTGGCTCACCGAATTGTGACATATACCATGAGTCAGGAGATGTTGAGCACTATATACTTTTACTCAAAAATACAAACAGTACCTATGCTCATGAACTGCTTGACTTCATTATTTGTAGGTGCAGACAAGTAACAAATCCATGTAAATTAAATTAAATTAAGTCTCTCATGATATGTTGTACTGGCCCTTTTGTCTTAGTTAACCTTTATATATTATTAGTTTTATGATTAAAACGCTATTTAGTAGCATCAGATGTTATATTTGCTATTATTCTTTACAGTTTTGCTTCATTTTACAAGAAGCAAATATAACATCTGAAGCTACTAAATAGCGTTTTATTCATAAAACTTACATCAAACAAATAAAATACGCTATAAAAATTAAAAA